>JARQOC010000004.1:495934840-496014840 GCA_033576535.1 Allobates femoralis
CTGCTCTTCCAGCTCCATCCTGCCCCCCGCTGTTCTTCCTCCCCCGGCTCCATCCTGCCCCCCCTGCCTCCATCCTGCCCCCTTGCTTTCATCCTGCTCCTCCGGCTTCATCCGGCTCCGTCCTGCTCCTCCGGCTCCTTCCTGCCCCGCCGGCTCCATCCTGCCCCACCCATCACCATCCTGCCCCGTCCCCCCACCATCCAGCCCCACCTTCCGCCTCCATCCTGCCGCCCTTCCAGCTCCATCCTGCCCCCTTGCCTCCATCCTGCTCCTCCGGCTCCATCCTGCTCCTCCAGCTCCATTCTGCCCCACCGGCTCCATCCTGCCCCGCCGGCTCCATCCTGCCCCGCTTGCTCCATCCTGCCCCCGCTGTTCTTGCTCCCCCGGCTCCATCCTGCCCCCCCTGCCTCCATCCTGCCCCCTTGCTTCCATCCTGCTCCTCCGGCTTCATCCCGCACCTCCAGCTCCATCCTGCCCCCCTGCCTCCATCCTGCACCCTGCTTCCATCCTGCAATTCCGGCTTCATCCTGCTCCTCCAGCTCCATCCTGCCCCGTCGCCTCCATCCTGCCCCACCCACCGCCATCCTGCCCCGCCCCCCACATCCTGCCCCCCCTTCCGCCTCCATCCTGCCCCCTTCCAGCTCCATCCTGCCCCCTTCCGACTCCATCCTGCCCCCCTTCCTGCTCCATCCTGCCCCCCTTCCCGCTCCAACCTGCCCACTCACTCCATCATGCCCCCCGACACAATCCTGCCCCCCCCCATCACCATCCTGCCCCACCGGCAGTTAGCGGTCATGTGACCGATCAGCTGATTGGTTTCCCAGGCAACGACAGGTCCTAAAGGACTGTAGTCAGTGTAATATGTGTTGTCCTTATAGGAGCGCTGGAGCACAAATGGGGTCCGGTTCTCTAAGCTTAAAAGGCTTTATTTGACAACCACAACATGTTTCAACGATGGTATGTCGTCTTCCTCAGGTAGATTTACATCCCTTGACATCTTAAATAATCACACCTTCCATTCATACCACAGCAATTAAAGGGGTGATTTCATTAACCCTATCCTCTCCATAGGGTGATTCTCATAAATACGTTTTGCCTACAGAAAACTTGCACACTTACTAAAATACTATATCAATAAAATCTCATTGTGATAATATGACTAAAATAATAATGATAATGGAATTCACAGGATGTCATTATAATACTCATCAATCATATAAAAGTATCCTCACCATTATACACACATTCCTAAATATACTTCATCTCTTATATTATTAATTCATACACTAAAAACGATAAAAAATGTTTTTAAAAATGTATAAAAACAACACATATATAAATCCTATTTGGATATTCCGGAATATATAGAAACCAAAATATCACCTTAAAGAGCCAGTACTGAATTATTATTTTTTTATCTATTTATGTACTCCCTCTATCATAAGGTTTAGTCCCTCTGGGGTTAGAGTGGCAAGTTTAAAAATCCAGAAGCTTTCCTTTTTCACTAAAACCCTGAATCTGTCCGCTTCCGTTTCGGGAATCCTATCTATAATGGTGAGTTTCAACCCCAAAAATGCTTCGATAAGCTATGCAAGGTGAATCCACTCCGTATATTAGATCTGTGCTTGTTTAGCCTTGCATGCATTTTCTGTATCGTTCTTCCCACAAATTGGAGTCCACACAGATCACATAACTAGATTGACAGTTAACCTTACAATTAATATTGAAGGTTTCCTTTGTTACTTCTGAATGAAACATCGTGGTACCAGAATTAATCGCCCTGCAACACAAACAACCAGGGGATCTACATTCAAAGCAACCCCTCTGGGCTAGCTCTTCTTCATTTTTCTCATTCCCAGTTCTTAATATTGTATTACTTGGGGACACCCAACTTTTGTATACTGCGATTTTTTCTGAACACTATATGAGGTCTTTTTGGTAGTACATTCGCCAGTATGGGATCCCCCTCCAGAATGAACCAATGTTTATCTAGCAATTGTTTTATTTTGCTGTGGGACTTATTAAAAGTCGTCACAAGACTCCAATCTCTACAGGCCTTAGCTCGAGCCTCCTCTTTTCCACTCTGGACCTTATCTATGCATGATGCCTGAGTCAATGCGGCTGTCCGATCATAGGCATCCTTCAATAATTTTTTGGGGTATCCATTTTGAACAAATCTCTCTTTCAAGACCTGTGCTTCCCTTTCATAGTCTCCACCAATATTGGCCATATGGAATATTTTTAAGCTTCTGGGTAGGTGTCCACTGTCATATCTCAAGTAACTATTTAGGAGTCCACTGTCATATCTCAAGTAACTATTTACATCAACTGACTTGAAGTGTGTCGACGTGACCACTCTACCCACACCATTCAAACAAATGTTTAAATCCAAAAAGGTTATCTCGGTCTTCGACATTGTGACTGTAAATTGAAGGCCCCAAGAATTACTATTTAACTCTTGTGTAAATTTCAAGGCTTGTTCTTCCGTGCCCTTCCAGACAAAGAAGAGGTAATCAATAAAATGCATATAATGGTACCTTTACACGCCGCCACAGAGGATAGCAACAGGTAGGCATCGCAAGTGCACGCGCGCGTTTTTACCTGTTGCTAAGGTTCCCGATGCCGCATATTTTTGCCGCCACAAAGTGCTCCACAGAAGGTATTTGCGTTCCCCGGAAGTGCCGACGGGTGCCGCGGGTTACCTTCTGTGGAGTACCTTCCCTGATTTACACGCCGCTACCACAAGGGAATATGGGTGTACATATTGCGCTCCGCAAGTACAGTACATAGGCGTGACAGAGTTGTGTATTACGTGACGCTCGTACGGTGATTGGACAATGCAATAGCATCATGATTGGACAGCCAGCGCAGGGAGGCTGGCTAATACATGACGCTATTGCAAATGTGTAGTGTGACTGGTCAGCTCGTTAAATATGCCGCCCTGTGCAGGGACAGCCAATGGTTACACAGCAGCCCCCACCAATGATAGCTGATGGGGCGTGGTATACATGACGCTGTGGCACGCCCCAGAGAATTTACTAGGGCACGCAAATACCTTGCCTGTGCCCCGATTACACGCCGCCACCATAGGGATTATGCCTTCCTGTTTTTTAGCACGGCTCAGACACAGGTATCCGAAGACACAGGAAGGAAATTCCTGAATTTCACGCTGCCACATCGTGGTCTTTTCATGGCAACAGGCACAATTGTGTCCGATGCCTGGCGGTTTCTACCTTCCCGTGACGGCGTGTAAAGGTACCATAAAGGACAATATGTCTCTGTATCTTGTACAGTCATGGCCAAAAATTTTGAGAATGACACCAAAATTATATTTTCACATAATCTGCTGCCCTCTGGTTTTTACTTGTGTTTGCCTGATGTTTATATCACATACAGAAATATAATTGCAATCATATTATGAGTACCAAAAGATTATATTGACAGTTAGAATGAGTTACTATAGCAAGTCAATATTTGCAGTGTTGACCCTTCTTCTTCAGGACCTCTGCAATTCTCCCTGGCATGCTCTCAATCAACTTCTGGACCAAATCCTGACTGATAGCAGTCCATTCTTGCATAATCAATGCTTGCATTTTGGCAGAATTTGTTGGTTTTTGTTTGTCCACCCGTCTCTTGATGATTGACCACAAGTTCTCAATGGGATTAAGATCTGGGGAGTTTCCAGGCCATGGACCCAAAATCTCTATGTTTTGTTCCCTGAGCCATTTAGTTATCACCTTTGCTTTATGGCAAGGTGCTCCATCATGCTGGAAAAGGCATTGTTGGGCGCCAAACTGCTCTTGGACGGTTGGGAGAAGTTGCTCTTGGAGGACATTCTGGTACCATTCTTTATTCATGGCTGTGTTTTTAGGCAAGACTGTGAGTGAGCCGATTCCCTTGGCTGAGAAGCAACCCCACACATGAATGGTTTCAGGATGCTTTACAGTTGGCATGAGACAAGACTGGTGGTAGCGCTCACCTCTTCTTCTCCGAAAATGCTGTTTTCCAGATGTCCCAAACAATCGAAAAGGGGATTCATCAGAGAAAATGACTTTAACCCAGTCCTCAGCAGTCCACTCCTTGTACCTTTTGCAGAATATCAGTCGGTCCCTGATGTTTTTTCTGGAGAGAAGTGGCTTCTTTGCTGCCCTCCTTGAAACCAGGCCTTGCTCAAAGAGTCTCCGCCTCACAGTGCGTGCAGAAGCACTCACACCCGCCTGCTGCCATTCCTGAGCAAGCTCGGCACTGCTGGTGCACAAATTCTTTGGTATTATCTTCATTTAATTTGTCTTCAATGAAAAAACACAAAAGAGAATGAAGCAAGAAGCAAAACATTGATTATTTCACAAAACTCCAAAAATGGGCCAGACAAAATTATTGGCACCCTCAACCTAATACTTGGTTGCACAACCTTTAGCCAAAATAACTGCGATCAACCGTTTCCGGTAACCATCAATGAGTTTCTTATAATGCTCTGCTGGAATTTTAGACCATTCTTCTTTGGCAAACTGCTCCAGGTCCCTGATATTTGAAGGGTGCCTTCTCCAAACTGCAATTTTTAGATCTCTCCACAAGTGTTCTATGCGATTCAGGTCTGGACTCATTGCTGGCCACCTTAGAAGTCTCCAGTGCTTTCTCTCAAACCATTTTCTAGTGCTTTTTGAAGTGTGTTTTGGGTCATTGTCCTGCTGGAAGACCCATGACTTCTGAGGGAGACCCTGCTTTCTCAAACTGGGCCCTACATTATGGTGCAAAATTGGTGGTAGTCTTCAGACTTCATAATTCCATGCACACGGTCAAGCAATCCAGTGCCAGAGGCAGCAAAGCAACCCCAAAACATCAGGGAACCTCCGCCATGTTTGACTGTAGGGACCGTGTTCTTTTCTTTGAATATCTCTTTTTTTCTCCTGTAAACTCTATGTTGATGCCTTTGCCCAAAAAGCTCTACTTTTGTCTCATCTAACCAGAGAACATTCTTCCAAAACGTTTTAGGCTTTCTCAGGTAAGTTTTGGCAAACTCCAGCCTGGCTTTTTTATGTCTCAGGGTAAGAAGTGGGGTCTTCTTGGGTATCCTACCACACAGTCCCTTTTCATTCAGACGCCGACGGATAGTACGGGTTGACACTGTTGTACCCTCGGACTGCAGGACAGCTTGAACTTGTTTGGATGTTAGTCGAGGTTCTGTATCCACCATCCGCACAATCTTGCGTTGAAATCTCTTGTCAATTTTTCTTTTCCGTCCACATCTAGGGAGGTTAGCCACAGTGCCATGTGCTTTAAACTTCTGGTTGACACTGCGCACGGTAGACACAGGAACATTCAGGTCTTTGGAGATGGACTTGTAGCCTTGAGATTGCTCATGCTTCCTCACAATTTGGGTTCTCAAGTCCTCAGACAGTTCTTTGGTCTTCTTTATTTTCTCCATGCTCAATGTGGTACACACAGGGACACAGGACAGAGGTTGAGTCAACTTTAATCCATGTCAACTGGCTGCAAGTGTGATTTAGTTATTGCCAACACCAGGTGCCACAGGTAAGTTAGAGGTGCTGTTAATTACACAAATTAGAGAAGCATCACATAATTTTTCTAACAGTGTCAATACTTTTGTCCACCCCCTTTTTTATGTTTGGTGTGGAATTATATCCAATTTGGCTTTAGGACAATTCTTTTGGTGTTTTTTCATTGAAGACAAATTAAACGAAGATAATAATACCAAAGAATTTGTGATTGCAATCATTTTCAGGAAGAAACTGAGTATTATCTGACAGATATGCAGAGGTGTCAATACTTTTGTCCACAACTGTATATATACTTACAAAATAGCCAGTTTGTGTCACCACACACACAGGAGAAGAATATGAAGCATAACATAAACTTTCATGTTATGCCTCACATTATCCTTTATGTTTACTATGTAGTTGACAGCTAGTTATACACGGCATGTAATAACATTTTGGTATGACCAACCTTGCACATTAGAACATACTTGTTATTAGGATGAATATACCAATAATTATGTTTATGTATCTATTTTTATTTAATTATTTTTAATACATCCTATGTATGTATATATATGTATATATATGTTTACTCATCCTTCTAGAATTGAATGGTTTCATACTAGCACATTATTTTTGTATGTTTATATTATTCTGTCAATATATTTATTATGTACAGTCTAGGATGCTAACATTTATTTAGAAATACCATTTCTTGGTGTGTGGTGACACCTACTGGTTGTTACTGAGAATATATAAAAACAAAGCAATAATGTATAGTATTAATACAAATTAATTGTATTCTATTTTTTTTGCCTGCAATGCAGTTTTTCTTCTATGAGTGTTCTCCATATGGGGCTTGACCAGTAATATTAGTCCTTATTACAGGACTCACTATAAGTAAATAGTAATATATTTATAATTATTACGTGCAACAATGTCGTGCTCCATTTCTCTCCAGACTTAGTGGATAGTAGTCCATGGCAAGGTCACCTTTCGATAACACTCTTGCTGTTTTAGTTGTAGTATATAGGCTCGTATATAGACTCAGCTAGCTGCAGATTATATCAGGTTTCGCAGAATATTTGGACCCCACCAGGTCGGCACTTTTTTCATTTCAATATAATGTTGGACTTATTTTTGCATAACTTATTTTGACTTTTACATTAGCAGAGGAGAACAGTAGCACTCACTGGTTTAGCAGACAATCATCTTTATTTTTGTTTATTGCACATAATGGGAGACATAAACAGGAGGGAGGATGCGGTACGAATAATGGCCATTTCACGTCCTCTTCCATTCCACCTGTTGAAGCGCCAGAGGGTGTGGAACATCTGTTGTTCGTTCCCTGTCCTCCCTTCTGTTTTATGTCTCCTGTTAAGTGCAATAAAGAAAAATAAAGATCGTATGCTAAACTGGTGAGTGCTACTCTTTTACTTTTCTAATGTAAATATTATATGGACTGACCTGTTGGGTATGCACCTGGTAGCATGAATATGACTTGGGAGGAGAAAAAGCGGTGTCTGTGGATCCCTAAACAAGGGAGAATTGTAGTGCCTGATCATGATCTTCTGTTGCTAATATTTGGACTTTTAGTATGTTAGTATTTAAATTACTGTTTTGTTCGGATCATAAGACGCACTTTTTTCCCCCAAAAGTTTAGGGGAAAGTGGGAGTTGCGTCTTATGATCCGGATATATGGGGGCTGTGTGGTTGGAGTGGCTGTGCTAGGAGGCCGGCTCTGGATCAGCTCTAGAGGAGGCTGGCGTGGGCTGAAGAGGCTGCGAGAGGTCACGTGCCCCTGCTCATTAGGCTCATGTAATATTCACTGCATCCCCGTCCATCACCTCTCAGTGCAGAAGCCGATGCTGAGAGGTGGGTTGGTGGAACAGCGCATATTACATGTGCCTAAAGTACACTGACCCCCCTTCCTGGATATGGCCCCCCATCATGGTATATGCCCCCTGCTGCCGCACACACAAAAATAATAAATGATGTAACTCACCATCTGTTGCCTCTGCTCCCGTCTGTGCCCAGCATCCAATCATGTGACCGACACTGCTCTGTGACATCATCGCTGTGAGCCCCGATCATATGATTGGATGCCAGGCACAGACAGGACGACACCACTGCGTTGGGAGCAGGGGCGACGAAGGGTGAGTTACATAGTTTATAATTTTTGTGTGCACGGCAGCAGGGGACCATATACCGTGACAGGGGGGCCATATCCAGGATGGGGGCTATGTGCCAGTAGGATGGGTGGCTTTGCGTCAGCAGGATGGGGGGCTATGTGCCAAAAGGATGGGGGGAGTGGTGCTATATGCCAACAGGGTGGGGGTGATATGTACCAGCAGGATAGCGAGCCTATGTACTAGCAGCATAGGGGGCTATGTACCAGCAGGATGGAGGGCTATGCACCAGCAGGATGGAGGGGCTATATGCCAGCAGGATGGGGCACTATGAACCAGCAGGATGAGGGGCTATGTACCCTGATTGTAAGATGTTCACTGGCATTATAAGACGGACCCCATTTAACATAATATATATATTTTTTTTTTCTCTTTTCCTTCACCAAATTTGGGGGTGCATCTTATAATTTGGTGCGTCTTATAATGCAAAAAATGCAGTAGGTTGTTTTATCTTCATTTTCAGTAAATGTTAAATAATGTATTAAACAATTATTCTATTACTATGTGCAAATAGACCATGTATTAGCTATATATAACACATGCCTCTCTATACTAACCTGTCTATATTTCTAAGGTCACTGTTCACTGATGAAATAGATCTACTGATCATGGCAACAGAAAGTGGAGACATTTTCCTGTGGGAGTTTGATGACTCTGTCTCAGGTCCATTTCAGAAAGATAGTTTATCTCTACATGATGAACAGCATCTTATGAAGGTAAATGGCCTTTTTGGTATAAATTCAGATTTAGTTATCAGAACACAAACTTTTAAAATGTTTTCAGTGTTGGGGTTCGGAGTTTGGATGCTTTATGTTTGCAAATCACTGGAGTGAGCATCGCTGTGCTCGGGTACACTCAGTGCTTGGCCCAATGTGAGTCATTTCCAGTGTCTGTATGACTCACACAGGCAATAAAATCAATGTTATTGGATGTAAATGTACAAAAAAATAGCAAAACCTCACCCTCCCTTCCCCGAAACTGCTTTGCTTATGGCTAGATGTATGTAGGCAGACAGCTGAAAACTGCCCATTTAGTGACTTCCAATGAGGTTCAGGTCAAGTTTGGCTCCAGAAAACTTTATAAAAAGTCTGGCTGAACCCCCATAACTAGAACTTCCACTGGTCTGCTCATCCCAATTTAGGGTGTTTAAAATGCATTCAACTCGAATCCTATTTCATTAAGTTTCCATTGGTCTGATTATATATTCAGAGGATAATACTGGCACAATGCAGGATTTCTTCAATGATTTATAGTAATTTTGTGCTTGCAGTAGTCATACATGTTAAAGTAAGACACCTTTCGGCTGTTACAATATCAGCCTCCTTCAAATGTTACAAATGAAATGGGTCAAACAATCCAGATATATACAAAATCATTACAAAATCATTTGCAAAGAAGATGAGGAGATCCTAAGATGATAAACTAATCAATTTCACTATTTTCACATATGTTCAATCAAATTTTTTTTATTAAATTGTAAATAAATTTATTATTTTCATTATAATCATTTTATTTTTGATTTACGGTATATGCATTTCCTTATATATATACCGTATGTTCAGTTTCTCTTTATAGGTATATTTTTGAGTAAAATGTACAATGTTCCATTGTTCTTTTATTCTATAGACTACTGACAACATGTCTCCAAAATTCAAAGCTAAAAATGTTGTATTTGTTTGCAGCAAATGAGAATTTGTCAAAATAATACAAATTATACATCTATTTTATGACATAATGTTATTGTCTGTCATGGGATTTTCTTGTGTAAAAACTGTTGAAAAAAGTAATTTAGCATATTGGCTTTTCCTCATCTTCATCCACCATTTCACCCAGATTAAAAGGGGCCAACACCATCATTTTTTAGTTTCTTACTATTTATGTAGTTAAAGAATATTTTGGGATTTTTTGTACTTTCTCTGGCAATGAGTCTCTCTGTCTCAATCTTTGCTACCTTGATTTGCTTTTTACAAATGTTATTTAATTTTCTGTATTTATTTAATGCCTCATCACTACCTACTTGCTTTAATTCCCTAAATGCTTTCTTTTTGTCATGTATTGCGCCTCTTACCGCTTTATTTAGCCATAGTGGATTCCTCCTATTTCTAGCATGTTTATTCCCATAGGGTATATATTGTGCACAGGTCCTATTCAGAATGCTAATAAATATCTCCCACTTGCTTTGTGTACTTTTATGTCTCAGGATATCGTCCCAGTTTATTGCACTAAGATCATCTCTCAACCGTTGGTAATTTGCCTTCCTGACGTTTAGTGTCCTTGTAGCCCCTCTACTACACATCTTATTAAAGGATATTTGGAAACTTATTATTTTATGACCACTATTACCCAAGTGATCTCCAACCCGTATATTTGATATGCGGTCCGGCCTGTTGGTTAATATTAGGTCCAGCAGTGCCCCCCTTCTTGTTGGGTCCTGAACCAGATGTGAAAGGTAATTGTCTCTCGTAATTGTCAAAAACCTATTACCTTTGCTGGAACTGCAGGTTTCTGTTCCCCAATGTATTACAGGGTAGTTGAAGTCCCCCATAATAATGACTTCTCCCTGAGTCACTGCTTCATCTATTTGCTTTATGAGGATATTCTCCTCCACTTGCATTATTGTTGGAGACTTATAACAAACCCCTATCAGTAATTTATTATTTTTCCCCCTCCCCTTATCCTCCACCCAAAGGGACTCTACATTTCCATTAGATTCAACTATATTATCACACAGGATGGGTTTTAATGATGATTTGACGTAGAAACAGACACCTCCCGATCGCTTATTTGTATGGTCATTTCTGAACAGACTATAGCCCTGTAAATTAACAGCCCAGTCATGGCTCTCGTCCATATCATAATTATTTTCCAACAAAATCAAGTGTTGGTAATTAAGATACCAGCAGATGTGTGTAGAAGGATGTGGTTTTTGCTAATATGGAGATATTGGGTTGAGTCTCCAGCCAGGTACCTTGCGCTGCTGCAAACAGGGCCGCCTGCTGGCATTTCCTGGAGCTCCTGCCCCCACCCAGACTGCCCCTGTGCATGGGAATTACTCTTGGGTGATGCGCCCTGACCCTGGCTGATCTTGCGATAGTCCGGGACTCCCGCGCTTCCCCCCTCACATTCCGAGGCCATCCATCACTACAGCCGCGGCGCGGGCCTAGCGTCGCTTACAACAACCTCTGGCACCACCCACTACTCCTGATCGCCCGCCCGCTTATGCCGGCATTCAACGGTGGGGATCACATAGGAGGGGGCGGGACTCCCTTCTGGCGCTTCTAGCTTATCGCGAGACTTCACCGCGCGCCTTTTTTCACTGGGACCGCCCTCCAACTGCTCCTCCACAGCGGCCGCCATAGTTCAGCTCACCGCACGCAGAAGCTTACAGAGCATTTCACCGGAGCCTGTGAGGGGACACAGCATCGCTGGGCAGCTGACTGGACCTGGTGCAGGGAGAGGCGGTAAGGAACTCAGCGGTATATTACGGCTGAAGCTGTCTTGTTCTCCTTCCTCTCCCCCTCTGTGCTCAGACCATTACAATTCACCAGTTGCAGCGTTCACAAGCATATGCAACCATGTCGAGCTCTAGAAATAAGAGGGCACCGAAATCCTTTAATTCTTATTTTACCTCTTGCACTATATGAAAGGCTGTTCGCCCCAGTGGCTGCACCGCCCTGCATTACCAGGCCTGTGTTCCTAACACTGTGCAGGAGCCCAACACTGAAACCGCACCTGTGAGTGCTACCAGTACACCTGAATGGGTAGTGTGAGGCACCGCCGGCATGGTCCCCATGGCCGAGGCGCATCACATGCAGGATCAGGGTATGATCCTGTTCACACTGGCCGGTTTTATAGTGAATGACGCTGTAAGAACCTATCCAGAATACGAGGAGTTAAATGGGATAGTGTGTGCTGTGAAGCTGAAACATTTCATGAGACTAGAGAGTGGCTCATGAGATCGATGAGGCTTTGAGGAATGTAATGGGTGTTGATTGCTGACAGCACAGGGGGTGTGTGTCCTGAGTAGTAGCAGCTCAGGTGGATGTGTCCAGGTGGGTGTGGCAGGCGCGATAAGAACCTGCCAGGTGTGTGTGAGAGGGGGTTGTTGTTGAGTTCAGTCTGTGAGAGAAACCCAGCCAGTGTGGGTGCGAGATCGGAGGAATTCCGTCCGTGGGGACGAGAGGGAGGCTTGGCCTGCTGCATGCGGCAGGTACCTGTCCCTCTAACCGTCCTTCGATGGTATGTGTGAACCTGTGGCCAGATGCAGGGGTGAAGAGTGCTCCTGGAGTGGGGAACCGAGGAAGATCCTGGACGGCGCTCGACTCAGGCGTTGGCACAGTCGTCGACCTGGAGACTTGCCACAGGGTGGAGGTTTGGTGGCAGCTGTCGGCCTAAACACGTGGTGAGGAGGCCTTGGTGACGCTCGTTTGCCTGGTGACTCAGGTAGGCAAATCCCTGCTATGGACCCAGGGGAGCCGCAGTCCATGGATATCGTATGATGGGCTGTGGGCGTGTGTGAGGATGTATGTGATCCATGGATGTGTTAGGATGGCTCACATACGGTGTGTAAAAACCCAGTCAGACTGGAGTCCTGATTCCGGGGTAGTGTGGAGCTGGGGAACTAAAGCCAGGCGGCTGGTTCCGCCATTGGGACCTATAGGGCCCATTGATATATGGTAACTTATGTATTGATAAATGTATGTGGAATGTGTAGATAGGCCGGAGGCCGTAGCCAACACGGGAGCTGTTAGTAGAGCTCCAATGGGGACAGAGAGATGGTTACAGGTCCCGGGTTACTATAATCGTTATGTGCAATATAAATGTTATGTAATGTTATATGAAAATGTATGGTGTATTTATGGAAAGTGTTTATAATCAATGTGAAATGTGTCAAACATGCTACCTGGGTTATGTTGTGATATGTGAAAATAAACGGGTAGACATTGGTTAAATTATAAACACGTGTGTTGTTGTTGTTATGCAAGCGGGTTCCCGGGTGCTACCTTACATATGGTGGAGAAAGAATGCAGGCAAGGCTGCCCAGTGAGGAACGCACCCCGGTTGCGAAGGGCCTGGAGGCCAAAAAGGGGGGTGGTACAGCCGAAGGCTGTGGTGCCGGAGCACCTTATATGGACAGGTTAATATGGACTATTATGTTGATGCACTTTGAATGGACTTGGTTGCTATAGGCAACCGCACGACGCACCCAAGCATCTTGCCGGTGACCCGGCGAGGTCACGAAGACGTCGCACTCAAAGTACCGGGAGGCCCTAGGGGTCCCGAAGTCAAAGTCGGCGTGATCAAGGTTCCGGTGGCCTGGGTGTCACGAAGTTGCCAAGACAGCGCCAAATCAGATTTTTAAAGGACTCTATGAACTGTGTATTGTCACTGTGTTCACCCCCCGGTTGGTTTAAGCAAGGAGGGGGGAGGTAGGACACGATCTACCGGTGTCCTAGGTGTACAAGCCGGGAACGACGCTGTCGCCCGACTTGTCAGGTAGTGTTTTTAACCCCTACCCATGGGTGTAAACAAGGAGGGGGGTATGTGAGTCACCACCGGCATGGTCCCCATGGCCGGGGCGCATCACATGCAGGATCAGGGTATGATCCTGTTCACACTGGCCGGTTTTATAGTGAATGACGCTGTGACAACCTATCCGGAACACGAGGAGTTAAATGGGATAGTGTGTGCTGTGAAGCTGAAACATTTCATGAGACTAGTGAGTGGCTCATGAGATCGATGAGGCTTTGAGGATTGTAATGGGTGTTGACTGCTGACAGCCCAGGATGGGGTGTCCTGAGTAGTAGCAGCTCAGGTGGATGTGTCCAGGTGGGTGTGGCAGGTGCGATAAGAACCTGCCAGTGTGTGTGGGAGGGGGTTGTTGTTGAGTTCAGTCTGTGAGAGAAACCCAGCCAGTGTGGGTGCGAGATCGGAGGAATTCCGTCCCGTGGGGACGAGAGGGAGGCTTGCCCTGCTGCATGTGGCAGGTACCTGTCCCTCTAACCGTCCTTCGATGGTATGTGTGAACCTGTGGCCAGATGCAGGGGTGAAGAGGCTCCTGGAGTGGGAACCGAGGAAGATCCTGGAGGGCGCTCGACTCAGGCGTTGGCACAGTCGTCAACCTGGAGACTTGCCAGAGGGTGGAAGTTTGGTGGCAGCTGTCGGCCTAAACACGTGGTGAGGAGGCCGTGGTGACGCTCGGTTTGCCCGGTGACTCAGGTAGGCAAATCCCTGCTATGGACCCAGGGGAGCCGCAGTCCATGGATATCGTATGATGGGCTGTGGGCGTGTGTGAGGAGGTATGTGATCCATGGATGTGTTAGGATGGATCACATACGGTGTGTAAGAACGCAGTCAGACTGGAGTCCTGATTCCGGGGTAGTGTGGAGCTGGGGAACTAAAGCCAGGCGGCTGGTTCCGCCATTGGGACCTATAGGGCCCATTGATATATGGTAACTTATGTATTGATAAATGTATGTGGAATGTGTAGATAGGCCGGAGGCCGTAGCCAACACGGGAGCTGTTAGTAGAGCTCCAATGGGGACAGAGAGATGGTTACAGGTCCCGGGTTACTATAATCGTTATGTGCAATATAAGTGTTATGTAATGTTATATGAAAATGTATGGTGTATTTATGGAAAGTGTTTATAATCAATGTGAAATGTGTCAAACATCCTACCCGGGTTATGTTGTGATATGTGAAAATAAACGGGTAGACATTGGTTAAATTATAAACACGTGTGTTGTTGTTGTTATGCAAGCGGGTTCCCCGGGTGCTACTTACATATGGTGGAGAAAGAATGCGGGCAAGGCTGCCCAGTGAGGAACGCACCCCGGTTGCGAAGGGCCTGGAGGCCAAAAAGGGGGGTGGTACAGCCGAAGGCCTTATATGGACAGGTTTATATGGACTATTATGTTGATGCACTTTGAATGGACTTGGTTGCTATAGGCGACCGCACGACGCACCCAAGCATCTTGCCGGTGACCCGGCGAGGTCATGAAGACGTCGCACTCAAAGTACCGGGAGGCCCTAGGGGTCCCGAAGTCAAAGTCGGCGTGATCAAGATTCCGGTGGCTTGGGTGTCACGAAGTTGCCAAGACAGCGCTAAATCCGGATTCTTAAAGGACTCTATGAACTGTGTATTGTCACTGTGTTCACCCCCCGATTGGTTTAAGCAAGGAGGGGGAGGTAGGACACGATCTACCGGTGTCCTAGGTGTACAAGCCGGGAACGACTCTGTCGCCCGACTTGTCAGGTAGTGTGTTTAACCCCTACCCACGGGTGTAAACAAGGAGGGGGGTATGTGAGTCACCGCCGGCATGGCCCCCATGGCCGGGGCGCATCACATGCAGGATCAGGGTATGATCCTGTTCACACTGGCCGGTTTTATAGTGAATGACGCTGTGACAACCTATCCGGAACACGAGGATTAAATGGGATAGTGTGTGCTGTGAAGCTGAAACATTTCATGAGACTAGTGAGTGGCTCATGAGATTGATGAGGCTTTGAGGAATGTAATGGGTGTTGATTGCTGACAGCCCAGGGTGGGGGTGTCCTGAGTAGTAGCAGCTCAGGTGGATGTGTCCAGGTGGGTGTGGCAGGCGCGATAAGAACCTGCCAGGTGTGTGTGAGAGGGGGTTGTTGTTGAGTTCAGTCTGTGAGAGAAACCCAGCCAGTGTGGGTGTGAGATCGGAGGAATTCTATCCCGTGGGGACGAAAGGGAGGCTTGGCCTGCTGCATGCGGCAGGTACCTGTCCCTCTAACCGTCCTTCGATGGTATGTGTGAACCTGTGGCCAGATGCAGGGGTGAAGAGTGCTCCTGGAGTAGGGAACCGAGGAAGATCCTGGAGGGCGCTCGACTCAGGCGTTGGCACAGTCGTCGACCTGGAGACTTGCCACAGGGTGGAGGTTTGGTGGCGGCTGTCGGCCTAAACACGTGGTGAGGAGGCCTTGGTGACGCTCGGTTTGCCCGGTGACTCAGGTAGGCAAATCCCTGCTATGGACCCAGGGGATCCGCAGTCCATGGATATCGTATGATGGGCTGTGGGCGTGTGTGAGGATGTATGTGATCCATGGATGTGTTAGGATGGCTCACATACGGTGTGTAAAAACCCAGTCAGACTGGAGTCCTGATTCCGGGTAGTGTGGAGCTGGGGAACTAAAGCCAGGCGGCTGGTTCCGCCATTGGGACCTATAGGCCCATTGATATATGGTAACTTATGTATTGATAAATGTATGTGGAATGTGTAGATAGGCCGGAGGCCGTAGCCAACACGGGAGCTGTTAGTAGAGCTCCAATGGGGACAGAGAGATGGTTACAGGTCCCGGGTTACTATAATCGTTATGTGCAATATAAATGTTATGTAATGTTATATGAAAATGTATGGTGTATTTATGGAAAGTGTTTATAATCAATGTGAAATGTGTCAAACATGCTACCCGGGTTATGTTGTGATATGTGAAAATAAACGGGTAGACATTGGTTAAATTATAAACACGTGTGTTGTTGTTGTTATGCAAGCGGGTTCCCCGGGTGCTACTTACATATGGTGGAGAAAGAATGCGGGCAAGGCTGCCCAGTGAGGAACGCACCCCGGTTGCGAAGGGCCTGGAGGCCAAAAAGGGGGGTGGTACAGCCGAAGGCCTTATATGGACAGGTTTATATGGACTATTATGTTGATGCACTTTGAATGGACTTGGTTGCTATAGGCGACAGCACGACGCACCCAAGCATCTTGCCGGTGACCCGGCGAGGTCACGAAGACGTCGCACTCAAAGTACCGGGAGGCCCTAGGGGTCCTGAAGTCAAAGTCGGCGTGATCAAGGTTCCGGTGGCCTGGGTGTCACGAAGTTGCCAAGACAGCGCCAAATCCGGATTCTTAAAGGACTCTATGAACTGTGTATTGTCACTGTGTTCACCAACCGATTGGTTTAAGCAAGGAGGGGGGAGGTAGGACACGATCTACCGGTGTCCTAGGTGTACAAGCCGGGAACGACTCTGTCGCCCGACTTGTCAGGTAGTGTGTTTAACCCCTACCCACGGGTGTAAACAAGGAGGGGGTATGTGAGTCACCGCCGGCATGGCCCCATGGCCGGGGCACATCACATGCAGGATCAGGGTATGATCCTGTTCACACTGGCCGGTTTTATAGTGAATGACGCTGTGACAACCTATCCGGAACACGAGGAGTTAAATGGGATAGTGTGTGCTGTGAAGCTGAAACATTTCATGAGACTAGTGAGTGGCTCATGAGATTGATGAGGCTTTGAGGAATGTAATGGGTGTTGATTGCTGACAGCCCAGGGGGGGGGTGTCCTGAGTAGTAGCAGCTCAGGTGGATGTGTCCAGGTGGGTGTGGCAGGCGCGATAAGAACCTGCCAGGTGTGTGTGAGAGGGGGTTGTTGTTGAGTTCAGTCTGTGAGAGAAACCCAGCCAGTGTGGGTGTGAGATCGGAGGAATTCCGTCCCGTGGGGACGAGACGGAGGCTTGGCCTGCTGCATGCGGCAGGTACCTGTCCCTCTAACCGTCCTTCGATGGTATGTGTGAACCTGTGGCCAGATGCAGGGGTGAAGAGTGCTCCTGGAGTAGGGAACCGAGGAAGATCCTGGAGGGCGCTCGACTCAGGCGTTGGCACAGTCGTCGACCTGGAGACTTGCCACAGGGTGGAGGTTTGGTGGCGGCCGTCGGCCCAAACACGTGGTGAGGAGGCCTTGGTGACGCTCGGTTTGCCCGGTGACTCAGGTAGGCAAATCCCTGCTATGGACCCAGGGGATCCGCAGTCCATGGATATCGTATGATGGGCTGTGGGCGTGTGTGAGGATGTATGTGATCCATGGATGCGTTAGGATGGATCACATACGGTGTGTAAGAACCCAGTCAGGCTGGAGTCCTAATTCCGGGGTAGTGTGGATATAATCAATGTGAAATGTGTCAATCATGCTACCCGGGTTATGTTGTGATATGTGAAAATAAACGGGTAGACATTGGTTAAATTATAAACACGTGTGTTGTTGTCGTTATGCAAGCGGGTTCCCTGGGTGCAACCTCACAGTAGTCATATTGTCTCAATCCATGTCTCAGTCCATAGAGAGATTTTCTTCTATGTGGCACCCCATGGGTTAATGTGCCACAATAACATCACATGGGTTCTCTCCCCCACTACACACTGACAAACACTACCACCTCTGGGCAATAGAGGGAGCACCTCCTGCTTCCAGATATAGTCTTGCCCATGAGGCAGAGCTGAGACCGTACAGCACGGTGTAGTGCTGTGAACAGCTCAGGAGAACAGAGAGCTAAGACCGTTCAGCACGGTGTAGTGCTGAGCACAGAGCAGAGTTAGCTCAGTGCAGACCTAGCAAGGGTCAGAGGAACAGGAGAACGAAAGACAGAGGAACACGTCTGGGAGCTGGAGTGACACCATCACTTGCCCCAGAAGTAAGCACAAAGAGACGGACACCGGATCCGGTACTGTGTCTGGCACCCACAGCACAGCGAATCCAGGAACAGTGGGATCTCTAGATGCCCCCTAGTACCAGAGTGAAGCAACACGGAGGGGTCAGTACAGCATAGAGGACCCAAGTTGCCTAACCAAGTGGTACCAGCAGCAAACAAAGAGAGACGTGAGGAATCCCAGCAGCTTAGCTAAGAAGCAGCAGCTCAGGACACACACACAGTGCAGCATAAGGAGGCTAATGACCCGGACAAGGTGTGGGGAGAGAGAACTCAGCCACCATTACAGACTCCGTGGACTATAATCTGCAATAATATCAGCAGTAAAGCTTTGGAAAATAGCTTTGGAGTCTGTGTATTGATTGTGACCTTTGCTCCAGATTCAGCACAGAGACAATTCCCCCCTGCAGATCCAGCCTGTCAGCTCTGCAGCATCAGGGAGAAGAAGAGAATTGCAGTATCAACTAAACGTAAGTGTGTGTGTCCTCCAACTCTTCTCCACCATCTATAACCCCAATAGACTTTAACCTTTACTGCCCCGGGGGATACAGTTCCCCCCACTGGAACTATACCACCTCCGCTGCCCTCACATCACCCCCGGAGGTTCTGCAGCAGCGGCGGCCCCCATTACTGGCCGCATCAAGTGGGTGGCGTCACCCGTGACAATATCCCTTGTAAATATTCCCCTTTTATTGTGCTGAGCCAGGGACACGGTCCGGACCAGGCCACCAGTGACATCCCCAGCAGCAGATCGGTCCGGTACCGAGTACCCCACGTCCCTTGGGGCTCCACAACCTGGCGTCACGAACAGGATCTACCCGGTCCAAAAGAATTGGACCCAGTGCGCCATCTGAACTGTATTTTTGAGAATCCGCCATTTTGGAGCGCGCGGCGCGCGGGAAAGAAAGGGGGTGGTACCTTGCATTGGCGCGAACCCAGCCTCCTCCCCTGGTGCTGACGACATCCGGCGGGGAAGGAGATCCCTGCTGGGCCCCGGAACCTCCCAGAGACATCCGGACGGAAGCGGAAGGCGGAGGGCGCATATTAACTAAGGGGGCCCAAGATGTCGCAGGCCGATGCACAAGACGGCGGCGGAGTAGCCGATGGAGCTGCAGCGCCGGGTCAGCCAGTAGCGTCCGGCGGTGCAGCGGCGCAAGGAACAGCATCCATAATGCCATTCCTGATGCCGTATACTCCAGGGGCAATGTGGCTGCCCCAATACTCCGGTGAGCCTAATACCTTAACTGACTTTATGCAAAAGATTAAAGAGTACTATGTGATGTATCCCCTCACTGAAGCCCAGCGTGTAGGCATGATAATGGGACAGTTAACGGGCAATGCACGGCGTGAGGTGGCGTCCTGGCTGGACACAGATAAGGACACTGTAGAGCATCTAGCAGCCAGACTAAAAGCAACGTTTGAATCTGCTGTTGATACCCGGGCTAAGATGAGGTTCTTTGCATGCCACCAGAAACCTAAACAGAGTGCCAGAGACTTTGCCTTGAACCTGCAGGAAGCACTCAAAGCCCTTAAGCTGGCAGAACCTGCTTTAGCCCCGGGAGCTGATAAAATGCTATTTGACCAATTTATTGAGGGCCTCCACTCCCCTTCCCATCGAGGACAGTTAAGCATGGTACTGCTGCAGAACCCTGACATGACGTTTACTGAGCTGAAAGATAGAGCTATCCGTCTGCAGCAGCTGGAGGAGCCAAGGGAATTAACATCTGTGCTTGACACTGTAGCAGCACCTCAGCAGGCGGCAGCGCCAGTGACATCTGCTATGTCAACGACTGCTGCTGAGGCCGGGGACTATATCTCAAATGCAGCCATCAACCAAAAGCTAGATGCCCTGACAGACACTGTGATCTCCATGGCCAAGGTCATCAAGGAACTGCGAGAGTCAAAACCTGCACCCAAGATCGAGTTGGCGACCAGCAGAGAGGATGTTCCGTGGATGAGGCCCAGAAGATACCCAGCAGCAAGAGGACGACCCAGCGATCGCTACCAACCAGATGGACAGCCCGTCTGCCGCCGTTGCCAGAAACCAGGTCATTTTGCTCGAGAGTGTCCTTTAAACGACGATACCCTGGGCAGGCGGGCCGCTCCCCAGGAATGAACACTCAAGGCCCCTCAGCCTGGTATGACAAATTCGTGGGAGGAAAGCCGGTGATCCCTATTGTGTTGGATGGCATCCCCTTTAGTGCCTTGCTGGATACCGGATCCCAAATAACATCCATCCCACATGTTCTATATAAAAGGTACTGGGCTGATTCAGACATTACTAATGCGCCAGATGGCTTTAACTTTGAAGTGTGGGCTGGTAATGGATTGATGATACCAAAGGTTGGATTTAGAGAGATGAATATTCAGGTTGGGAAGGTAGAATTGCAGAAACAGGGTATTATAATCGTAGATGTCGACCGGCGAGGCCGTGAACCCGTGATGGTGGTAGGAATGAATGTCATTGAAAAATGTTTTTCCGAAGTGTTAAGTGTTTTACAGCAAATCGCCGAGACTGCCGGAACAGGACAACAGAGGCTTCTGCACAAAGAGATCAAAGCCCTGATGTTGAAGCAGCAGGTAGAAATCTCCGGAGGTGAGATCGGCAGTGTCAGAGTAAGTGACCCAATACCTATTGTAATTCCTCCCAAAACTGAAATGTTGGTGTGGTGCAGAGCCGCCATAGGCATTAAAGGGCAAGATTATCAGGCCCTGGTAGAACCCGTGTACTCAGACAGTAGACCGACCATACTCACTGCTAGAGGGGTGGTTGACGTACACAGGGGAAGAGTGCCATTACGCCTGTTGAACTGCGGAGAAGATGAGGTCACATTACCAAAGTATGCTACCATGGCTAAGTTGTACACGGTTGATAACAACAACATCACCGTCGCTGAGCCCTTGAACCCGTCATGCCAGGCGGATGACAATGGCTCAGAGGAGAAGCTGGAGGATTGGTGCCAAAAGTTGCATGTAGGTACCGGTTCTACACCTCCCCGTCACAAGCATGGAGTATACCGGGTAGTGAAAGAATATGAGCAGATATTCAGCAAACACCCGTTAGACTTTGGACAGATCAAAGGGGTAGAGCACACTATACCCACAGGTAACCATCAACCTATAAAGGAGAGGTATAGACCCTTACCACCAGCTCACTACCAAACCACCAAAGACATGCTCAGAGAAATGAAATCCGCAGGGGTAATAAGAGACAGTTGTAGCCCCTGGGCAGCACCTCTAGTGTTAGTCAAAAAGAAGGATGGGACCATGAGAATGTGCGTAGATTACCGGCAGATTAACCACATTACACATAAGGACGCATACCCATTACCTAGGATTGAGGAGTCATTAGCTGCATTAAAATCTGCTAACTACTTTTCCACCCTTGATCTGACTAGTGGGTACTGGCAGGTTCCTGTGGCCGAGGCCGACAAGGAGAAGACAGCGTTTACTACGCCGATGGGCCTCTGTGAGTTCAATTGTATGCCGTTCGGACTCTGCAACGCACCCGGGACCTTCCAACGTCTGATGGAGAGCTGCCTAGGACACAAGAACTTTGAAACTGTCCTCCTGTACCTAGATGACGTCATAGTCTACTCGAAGACGTACGAGCAACATCTACAAGACCTGGCAGAAGTGTTCGAAGCTTTATCGAAATTTGGCATGAAAATCAAGCCATCCAAGTGTCACCTTCTCAAACCAAAGGTACAGTACCTGGGACATGTCGTGAGTTCAGAGGGAGTAGCACCGGATCCTGATAAAATCACCGTGATAAGGGATTGGCCAAGACCTACGAATGTAAAAGAAGTGAGGCAATTCCTGGGCCTGGTAGGCTATTATAGAAGATTTATCCGAGGATTCACGAAGCTAGCAGCTCCTCTGCAAGACATTCTGGTAGGACAATCAAAGAAGACCTCAAACTGTAATTCCCTGGCATGGTGGGATGAAGAAAGAGAAAATTCCTTCAATCAGCTAAAAAGTGCGCTGACGGGAGAAGAGATCCTGGCATATCCTGATTACCATCAACCATTCATTCTTTACACGGATGCCAGCAACGTGGGACTGGGAGCAGTATTGTCGCAGAAGCAAGGAGGCAAAGAACGAGTTATTGCCTTTGCAAGCAGGAAGCTCCGGCCTACAGAACGAAATCCCGAGAACTATAGCTCCTTCAAGTTAGAGCTACTAGCAGTAGTCTGGGCTGTAACCGAACGCTTTAAACATTACTTGGCAGGTGCAGAATTCACCATCTACACGGATAACAACCCGTTGACTCACCTGGACACAGCGAAATTAGGTGCTCTGGAGCAGCGATGGATAGCCCGGCTATCTAACTACAACTTTGTCATCAAATATCGGGCAGGCCGCAAGAATGGGAACGCAGATGCCTTATCCCGAATGCCGCACCTGAAAGACGTGGAAGAGGAACCGGAAGAGTTGGAAGAGATTGAACTCCCGGCCTTTCACCGTTCAAGGGTAGAAGATTATCGACCCGGCATCTACCAAAAGAAACAGGAAATAAACCTTAACCCGTTAAGACACTACGGATGGGCTGAAGCTCAAGATACTGATCCAGCCGTGAAGCTAGTGAAAAAACTGCTTACGCAACAACATGCACACCCTGGACAGAATGCCCCAGCTGAAGCTATACAGCTATGGAAGGATAAAGGCAAGTTGTTCCTGCATCAAGGGAAGCTCTGTAGACGATTTACCAATCCCAAGACGCATGAACTGGTCTGGCAGATAATCGTGCCCAAGCGAGACACTCAAATGGTCTTAGAGGCTTATCATGACAACGCAGGTCATTTCGGATGGAAGAAGTTAGAAGCAATCCTGAGAGACAGATTCTATTGGGTTGGCATGAGAGGATCCATTGAACTATGGTGCAGAAGATGTGCCGCATGCAACCTCAGAAGGAAAGATCTACAGAAAGCTCCACTTCAGCCAATAGTAACCAAGCAGCCACTTGAGCTAGTCGCATTAGATCACGTCAAGTTGTCACCAAGCCGGTCAGGCTATGTCTATGCCTTAACCATCGTGGACCATTACTCACGCTTCTTAGTGGTGGTACCAGTCAAAGACTTGACAGCGAAGACGGCAGCAAAAGCATTCCAGACGCATTTCTGTAGACCACATGGTTACCCAGAACAAGTCCTTGCAGACCAAGGTCCAGCTTTTGAATCAGAACTGTTCAAGGAATTCTGCAATATGTACGGTTGCAAGAAGATTCGCACAACAACGTACCATCCCCAAACAAATGGTCTCTGCGAGAAAATGAACCATATCGTAATCGAACTGTTAAAGACCTTACCAGAGTCAGAAAGAAACCAGTGGCCAGATAAATTACCTGACTTGGTAGACTTATACAACCATGTCCCAGTGAGTTCTACAAACTGCACTCCAGCTTATCTTATGCGTGCGAGACCCGGTAAGCTACCAATTGATCTCGAAATGGGAATTGAAAAACCAGATACAGAATTAGAAGAAACAGATTGGGATACCAAACGCCAGAAGCAGTATCACCAAGTCCAAGAATGTGTAGAGAGAAACTTACAACAAGCAAGAGCAAGACAAGAGAAGACCTTTAACAAACATGCTCAAGCAATGCCATTACAAGAAGGTGATCAAGTTCTCAAGAGAAAGAGACGTACAGGCAAACTGGATAATCAGTGGGAAGCAGTCCCATACACAGTCCTACCATCTAACCAAGACAATGTAAAAACCTATTTGATAAGCAAAGATGAAGGAAGAACCTCACAAGTCGTATCTCGTGATCAACTTAAATTGTGTCCTGAAACCCTGAAGACACCTGAAGTCATAGAACCCGTACAGGTCCAACCTATTCAAGAGAAAGAAAAAGAAGAAGTATTCCACACGGTACTAGGAGATTTTCCTAAAACATGGCCAAACTACCATGGAGCAGTTGTAGTACCAATGATTGCATTCCCTTCAATGATGGACTCAAAACCAGAACCTGTGTTACCAGAACCTGTGTTACCAGAACCCGTGGTACCTGAAGAAGACCCAAGACTTGAAGAACTGGAAGTAGAATCCGAAGAGAAAGAACAGATTCCTGGTCCCAGTGAACTTGCCAGTCCTGCAGTCAGACCACCATCTGCCATAACACCAAGCACCCCAAATAGGTACACGTCCACTCACACTTTCATACTAACTCCACCAACATTGCGCAGATCAGAGCGTAGTACCCAAGGTCAGATACCAGCTAGGTACAAAGAATAAAATACAGAATTAAATGTATAATGTAAATATGTTGTTTGAATATAAGTTGAATTCAGTGGACAAATGTATATAGTTGTTGCAACGTTAAAAAGCCCAGTACCTACAGAGACTATCCTGTATGAACTTTGCAATCTCCTTATTTACTTATGGACCATATATACCACGGACTGGTTGTGGTAAGAACTCTCTTGTATATATTCATCAGCCCGGAGGCAATAGACTAAACCTCTGGAAAGACTACTTTTTGACTTTCGAACTCTTTTTCACATTTTAGTGATTTTTGTACTTTTTCATTTTTTATGTCTATGTCAATATTAATTGTGTTTAATTGTTGTTTACTTGTTTTTCCACAGTCCCGGAGTACTGTATTTAACTAAGGGGGAATGTGGCACCCCATGGGTTAATGTGCCACAATAACATCACATGGGTTCTTCCCCCACTACACACTGACAAACACTACCACCTCTGGGCAATAGAGGGAGCACCTCCTGCTTCCAGATATAGTCTTGCCCATGAGGCAGAGCTGAGACCGTACAGCACGGTGTAGTGCTGTGAACAGCTCAGGAGAACAGAGAGCTAAGACCGTTCAGCACGGTGTAGTGCTGAGCACAGAGCAGAGTTAGCTCAGTGCAGACCTAGCAAGGGTCAGAGGAACAGGAGAACGAAAGACAGAGGAACACGTCTGGGAGCTGGAGTGACACCATCACTTGCCCCAGAAGTAAGCACAAAGAGACGGACACCGGATCCGGTACTGTGTCTGGCACCCACAGCACAGCGAATCCAGGAACAGTGGGATCTCTAGATGCCCCCTAGTACCAGAGTGAAGCAACACGGAGGGGTCAGTACAGCATAGAGGACCCAAGTTGCCTAACCAAGTGGTACCAGCAGCAAACAAAGAGAGACGTGAGGAATCCCAGCAGCTTAGCTAAGAAGCAGCAGCTCAGGACACACACACAGTGCAGCATAAGGAGGCTAATGACCCGGACAAGGTGTGGGGAGAGAGAACTCAGCCACCATTACAGACTCCGTGGACTATAATCTGCAATAATATCAGCAGTAAAGCTTTGGAAAATAGCTTTGGAGTCTGTGTATTGATTGTGACCTTTGCTCCAGATTCAGCACAGAGACAATTCCCCCTGCAGATCCAGCCTGTCAGCTCTGCAGCATCAGGGAGAAGAAGAGAATTGCAGTATCAACTAAACGTAAGTGTGTGTGTCCTCCAACTCTTCTCCACCATCTATAACCCCAATAGACTTTAACCTTTACTGCCCGGGGGATACAGTTCCCCCACTGGAACTATACCACCTCCGCTGCCCTCACATCACCCCCGGAGGTTCTGCAGCAGCGGCGGCCCCCATTACTGGCCGCATCAAGTGGGTGGCGTCACCCGTGACAATATCCCTTGTAAATATTCCCCTTTTATTGTGCTGAGCCAGGGACACGGTCCGGACCAGGCCACCAGTGACATCCCCAGCAGCAGATCGGTCCGGTACCGAGTACCCCACGTCCCTTGGGGCTCCACAACCACTTTACTCCAGGCCCTGCAGAACCGTCTCACACCCTGTACCTCCGGACAATCAGAGGTGCAGGAGGACACCACAGAACATGAGGGTTCCCCTAATATCATCACTCCCCTGAATCATCTCACAGTTCTCATGCATCTCCCACTAGGGAGAGCGGACGTGATTCCATCTCTGATAGATTTTATGATCCAGGCTCGGATCTGGAACTAGATACATCCCCCGACCTGAACTCCTCAGATACCTTAGCTATGGTTGAAGATCTCATCACAGCAGTTAACCAGGCCCTGGTGATGACTGACCCTCCTTGTGAAACCAGAGATCACTCGGTTTCATTTAAAAGAGTAAGACAGCCGCATAAATATTTTGCGAACCATCCTGAGTTCCAGAAACACAGATCTCATCCGGATAAAAAGTTTTGAAACCGCAAGGCAATAGAGGCTCGATACCCCTTTTTGCCCCAGTCACGCATATTTGGTCTTACTCACCACAGGTAGACCCCCAGTTTCACGCCTAGCCTCTAAAACTCTCCTCTTCAGCGCTCAGGAATCAGGCGACAGGCGAGAGGTGATTTATCACCGCAAAATTCCCCAATCACACGCCACAACTGTGAGGCAATTTCACGGCGATTGCTCCAGGGCTACATATCGCCTTTAGGATTCCCAGGCGAGAATACGGCGTGTGAAGGTACCATAAGGGATCTAGATCCCATAGGTTCTCTTCTACATGACTCGCTCCTACTGGAAGATACTTTGCAGGTAGGAGGCCGGCTTTCTCACTTTCAACAGGTCTGGCTTGCCATTACAGACGACAGGTGGGGGTCAGGGACCTGGTATCTTCCGGTTACAACATAACGTTCCTCTCCCATCCACCCAACCGATTCTTGCAATCCGTCCCTCCAAGCTCCCTGTCAAAGGCTCGCGCCTTGTTCAAGGCAGTCAACTCACTACTACAGGCGGGAGTTATTGTCCTCGTCTCACAGGACGAACAGTTCAGAGGGTTCTACTCAACTCTCTTTGTTGTCTCCAAAAAGGGAGGGTCGGTCTGACCTATCCTGGACCTAAAACACCTCAACAAATTTGTCCTCGTTCGTCACTTCCGAATGGAATCTCTCCGCTCTGTCATTTCCTCCATGGAAGAAGGGGAGTTCCTAGCATCAATAGATATTCAAGACGTGTATCTACACATTCCAATTTCTCAAGTTCATCAAAGATTCCTGCGCTTTGCTGTTCACTATTCTCATTTTCATTTTGTAGCCCTGCTGTTTGGCCTGGCCACGGCACCCAGGGTTTTCACGAAGGTCATGACAGTCGTCATAACTGTTCTACATTCACGAGGAATTGTCGTCATTCCATACCTGGATGACCTACTCATACCTACTCATCAAAGCTCCTTCATTCAGGGACTGCAAGGAAAGTGTTCGCATCACAGTGGACACCTTGGTTCGACTAGGTTGGTTAGTCAAGCTACCAAAATGATCTCCAGTCCCGAGGCAAACACTGACCTTCCTGAGAATGCTATTCGATACTTTCCGGGGACAGGTGCTTCTCCCTCAAGACAGGGCTCACACTCTATGTCAAGGAATCTGGACCCTCCTTTCCCCTTCTACTCACTCCCTCCGCTTTGCGATGAGAGTATTGGGCAGGATGGTCACTGTGATGGAAGCGGTCCCTTTTGCTCAGCTGCATCTCAAACCTCTCCAGCTGGCTCTTCTCAAGGCATGGGAGAGGAACCCCTTCTCCCTCGACAGGGGATCAGCTGCCGACCTCTGTCAGAAGATCCCTACAATGATGGCTGCGCCCGTCCTCCCTCTCACAGAGGAGATCCTTCCTTCCGTCTCGTTGGGAAGTGCTAACCATCGACGCCAGTCTAGTAGGATGGAGAGCAGTATACCGTCACCATATGGATCAAGGCAGATGGGCTGTCTCGGAGACCTCTCTACCCATCAACCTTCTGGAGATTCGTGCCATATTTCTAGCACTACAGTTCTTCCACAGGCTAATGTTGGGGAGGCACATACGCATTCAGTCAGATAATGCCACGGCTGTGGCGTATGTCAATCACCAGGGAGGAACCCACAGCAAACAAGCGATGTCCGAAGTGGAGCCGATTCTCCATTGGGCCAAATCTACCCGGTCTGTCCTTTCAGCTGTGCACATCCCGGGTGTCGACAATTGGGCAGCGGACTTCCTGAGTCGTCAAGGCATTGCATTAGAGGAGTGGTCTTTTCACCCAGAAGTGTTCTAACAGATACGCCATAGGTGGGGAACCACGGACGTGGACCTCATGGCATCACAGATGAATGCCAAAGTACCCAACTTCATCACTTGCTCTCACGACCCACAATCGCTGGGAGCAGATGCCCTAGTCGAGTCTTGGAGACATTTTTGTCTCCCCTACATTCTTCCCCCTCTGCCTCTCATACCAAGAGTGGTATGGAAGATCAAGTCAGAAGGCGTTCCCGTCATTCTCGTAGCCCCGGACTGGCCCAGAAGTGCTTGGAACACCGACCTGGTTCAACTCGCTGCAGACGTTCCTTGGCATCTTCCAGACCACCCGGATCTTCTCTCTCAGGGTCCTATTTACCACCAGAAGTCAGGGGCCCTGAGTTTGATAGGGTGGCCCTTGAGACCTGGGTTTTGACTCAGGCTGGTTTTTCCTTAGATGTAATCCAAACCATGATCAGAACAAGGAAGCCTGCCTCTGCTCGCATCTATCATCGGACGTGGAAAACCTTCTTTGCCTGGTGCAAATGCCGCAGCCTATGGGTATGTGCCCACAAGAAGGTTTTGCTGCGTTTGAGATCAGGTTTTGCCTTGGTTTTATGTAAATCTATGCTAATCTAATCCTGAGTTCTTGGTTTCCATCGAAACCTATGTTATTAGGGAAAAGCTTTCACACACATAGTTTTTTTCTGTCGGTTTCAGATCAAAGTTGGAGATGTGGGGAGGAAATAGGTTCCTTTTTTACATACATGGTGGCACTGTCCTTCTGTCTCCCGTTTGTGGCACAAGGTGTTTGATGTATACTGTCACATCACGGGTAAATCCATGCCCTGTTCTCCAAAAATAGGCCTGTTGTCTATGATACCGGGCGCTCTTAAAACCATTAAAAGAGACCCCCTTAGGCATTGCTTTATAGCATCTCGGACTGTAGTACCGAGGAGATGGAAGTCCCAATCCCCACCGTATTTTTTGGTTTGGGTGAAGGAGATGGATTTCCTGTGCAGGATGGAGAGGCTCTCGGCACACACTGATGTCCTACTGTCCAAATACTATTGCACGTGGATGGGCTGGATAATGTTTAAAGGCACCCCGGATTTCTCTTGGCTTTTGTCATAGTACCTCATCTGGGATCGGAGAGACACATGAGTGTGTGGCGCCCCTGCGGGTATTAGCCACAGTATAAGATCATAATAGTTGCACTCACTTAGAAAGCCAAGCCACTGCACTACCACCTTTGGCCAGTAGGGGGAGCTCCAGAGACACCAGAGACTTCCCTAGAGATAAAACACTGGTTTGAGGTAAATTTTCAGACAGTTGGAGCCACGAGCTCAGAGTGACAGGAGCTGCATTGAGTTCCTGAGGACTGGCTGACAATTTACAGGGCCAAGCCATCGGTCTGAGGAGGAGAAAACTGATAAGAGGAACACTTTCAGAATCGGGTAGCATCATTATCTACCCTAGATAAAAAGCGCAGATACGGATACCGGATCCGTGGCTGCATTAGTTATATACAATACAGCAACCGGAAAACGTGAGGTAACAACAAGCTTCACAGGGCCAGACACAGCAACATACTAAGAGTTCAGCAGTACTCCCGGAGGGGTAAGCAGAGAGAGACAAAGGACTCAAGTTGCCTGTTGAGTGGGACCCAGAGAGGACAGATTTGGGCCAGCAGCGAGTTCACACACGGCAGCAGGGCCACATAGACAGCGCAAGCAGGAGGTAAAGGACCCGGTGGGGCCTGAGCAACTGAACCCCTATTGCAGACTCCGGAGACGGGACTTGTTGTATTATAGTTTGGTTGAAAGTAAACCAGTTAAACCTCATCTGTGCCTCAGCCTCTGATTTAACAGCTACCATCTATCCAGGATTGGGACCATCACCGCTGAGAGAATTTGCTGTGAATCAAGTAAGTGTCTGTGCCCTTAACATCTCCTCACCATACTTCCATCTTCATCCATCATTAACTTTAACATCACCTGTCCAGGGGACCCTACAGCCCTACCCGGAAAAGGGCTATACCATCTCAGCTGCCTCTCACCATCATCCCCTGGCCAGTACAAGGCAGCGGTGGCCATATATAGCCACATTATTCTGGGTGGCGTCACGACAATAACATCTGCAAACTTTATAAATTATATAAACTTCTAAATCCCCTGTAAATACCCCCTTTTAGGAGTGTGCCAGCCTGGGGCCACGGCCTGGGTCCAGCCACCAGTGACTCCCCCAAGGAAAGGGACCCTGCGCCGGGTATCCCGGTCCCCTAAGCTGGGCGGCACATCTCTCTTTGGCGTCACGAACAGGATTTACCGTGCCTGGTTAAATCGGGTACTGTGTGCCGTGATTAATGCCGAAAATTGTGAGAAAATCTGAGAAAAATTGACTTTTTTATCAAAAAGTGATTTTCCCATTGGAAACCATTGAAATAGACTTTTCCCCATTGACTAACATTGAAACAAAATGGCCGCCAGCCTCTGAGGTAAAATTGCATCATCACTAATTACCTCATAACTGCCACAGCACGAGACTGCTATTTGAACTGTGTCATAGCCCTGAGCTCTGATCTGACTGAAAAATTTCAGATTCCGCCATTACTGAGCTCACGGCGAGCAGAAGCAGCAGGGGCGTGTCTTTGTGGGCGGTACCAAGCTGAGAGCTCTGACGTCTGCAAAAGGGGAAAAACCAATCCTGCTGCACAGCGGAACGATTATACTCCATCCCGACGGAGGCAGAGGACCGGAAGGGTCCGGATTAACTAAGGGGGCGCAACATGTCGCAGCACGGAGACGCCGAAACACCCGGCGACGCAAATGCAGCTGAATCACAGAACAGAGCGCTCGGCAGCACAGCGGCGCAAGGTGCAGCGCCCATTATGCCGATGTTGATGCCATATACCCCAGGTGCTCCATGGCTTCCAGTGTATGAAGGTAAGCCTAATACTTTTGATGATTTTAAAGAAAAACTGCTGGCCTATTTAAACATGTTTCCAATGGCAGAAGCTCAGCGTGTCGGTTTGCTGATGGCACAGTTAAGTGGTAATGCCAAGCGAGAAGTCACAGCATGGTCCGCTGATCTAAAAGACACTGCTGAGCATATTCTAGCTGGATTAAAGGCAGTATTTGAAACTACTGCTGGTAGCAAAGCAAAGACCAAATTCTTCAATTGCAAACAAAAGGCCAATGAGAGTGTGAGAGACTTTGCCCTGAATTTACAGGAGGCCCTTAAAGCGCTTACACTGGCTGAACCAATGTTTAACACTGGCGCTGATAAATTGTTAAAAGATCAATTCATTGAGGGACTATTAACCCCTTCTCATCGAGGGCATGCGAGTATGCTGACTTTCAAGGACCCTGAAGTGACATTTGCCCAGTTAAAGGAGAGCGCTATTCGTCTCCAGCAGGCAGAGGCACTTTGGGATCAGGATCCTGAGCCATCCATTACAGAAACCCCTCAACAACAGAGAATGCCAGTGACATCAGTTAAGCCCCTGGAGGCCAGTGCTAATGATGCTTTCCAGCAAAAGCTTGACTCTCTAACAGACATTGTCACCTCAATGACTAAAACCATGCAGGAAATGAGAGAATCACAGACTACACCCAAGATGGAGTTGGCGAACCGCAGAGAGGATATTCCCTGGATGAGACCCCAGAGATACCCAGCGTGGAGAGGACAACCCAACGACCGTTACCAGCCGGATGGACAGCCTATTTGCCGCCGTTGCCGGAAGCCAGGCCACATCGCCCGCAATTGTGATTTAAACAAGGATCCCCTGGGAATGCGGGCCGCTTCGCAGGAGTGAACTTTCAAGGCCCAACATCCTGGCACGATAAGTACGTCGGAGGACGTCCCATTATCCCCATCGTGCTGGACGGTATTCCTCTCAATGCCTTGTTGGACACTGGTTCCCAGATTTCATCTATACCACATATCCTTTATAAGAGGTACTGGGCAGATTCAGACATTGATAAAAGACCATCTAATGTTGAGCTAAGTATATATGCTAGTAATGGAAAATTGGTACCGCAAGTAGGATTTAGAGAGATGACCATTAAGATTGGTAGAGCAGAATTAAAAAATCAGGGTATCATAATTGTTGATGTTAACCGACGGGAACCTTTTGTATTGGTAGGTATGAATGTTTTAGAAAATTGTTTTTCCGAGGTTATTACTATTTTACAGCAATTTGCGGAAACTGCCCAATCCTGCCAGCAGAGAATTCTCCGGAGAGAGATAAAAGCATTGGTGCTGAAGCAACAAGTAGAGGTTGCAGGTGGAGAAATTGGCAGTGTGAGGGTAAGTGACCCAACTCCTATAGTAATACCTCCAAAAACTGAAATGCTGGTATGGTGTAGAGCAGCCATTGGTATTAAAGGACGAGATTACCAAGCCTTGGTAGAGCCTGTGTACACTGATAGTAGACCCACGATATTAACGGCTAGAGGAATAGTCGAGGTACACAGGGGAAGAGTGCCCATACGTCTTTTGAATTGTGGAGAGGAAGAGGTCACTTTACCAAGGTACGCTACAATGGCCAAGCTATACACTGTTGACAACAATGCCATCACAGCCATTGGGCCCTTGAATCCGTCATGTCAGGCGGACGACAATGGTTCAAGTGGAGAATTAGAAGATTGGTGTCAGCAGCTGCATATAGGTACAGATTCAACACCTACCCACCAAAAACAAGGGGTGTACCGACTAGTAGAAGAATATGAACGGGTCTTCAGTAAACACCCATTAGACTTCGGACAGATTAAAGGGGTAGAACATACAATTCCTACCGGTAACCACCCACCAATAAAAGAGAGATATAGACCCATACCGCCCGCTCATTATCAATGTGCTAAAGACATGCTGAGAGAGATGAAACAGGCCGGGGTAATAAGAGACAGTTGTAGTCCCTGGGCAGCCCCTCTGGTAATAGTTAAAAAGAAAGACGGAACCATGAGAATGTGCGTAGACTACCGGCAGATTAATCACATTACCCATAAAGACGCCTACCCCTTACCTAGAATTGAAGAGTCATTAGCTGCTTTAAGATCTGCTAACTATTTTTCCACCTTAGACTTAACAAGTGGGTATTGGCAAGTCCCTGTGGCTGAGGAAGATAAAGAGAAGACAGCGTTTACCACCCCGATGGGTCTCTGTGAATTTAATTGTATGCCGTTCGGACTCTGCAACGCACCCGGTACCTTTCAGCGATTGATGGAATGCTGTCTCGGACACAAGAACTTTGAAACCGTCCTTCTGTACCTAGATGATGTAATAGTCTACTCAAAGACTTACGAACAACATCTACAAGACCTGGCAGAAGTGTTCGAGGCCTTATCCCGGTATGGTATGAAGATCAAGCCATCAAAATGTCACCTTCTAAAGCCAAAGGTACAATACCTGGGACACGTTGTAAGTTCAGAAGGAGTAGCACCGGATCCCGAGAAAGTAACCGTAATAAGGGATTGGCCAAGACCTACCAGCGTGAAACAGGTGAGGCAATTCCTGGGACTGGTGGGCTACTATCGTAGATTCATCCAAGGGTTCACCAAGCTAGCAGCACCTCTACAAGACATCCTGGTAGGGCAGTCGAAGAAGCCTTCAAACCGCAATCCTCCTTTCCAGTGGAGTGATGAGAGGGAAGATTCCTTTGAAAAGTTGAAGAAGGCATTGACCGGAGAAGAAGTTCTGGCATACCCCGATTACCATCAACCTTTCATCCTTTACACAGATGCGAGTAATGTGGGACTGGGAGCAGTACTATCTCAGAAGCAAGGAGGCAAGGAGAAAGTCATCGCCTTTGCAAGTAGAAAGCTCCGGCCTACTGAAAGAAATCCTGAAAATTACAGCTCCTTCAAGTTAGAACTACTGGCAGTAGTCTGGGCTGTGACTGAGCGTTTCAAACACTACTTGGCAGCTGCAGAATTCACCGTCTATACTGATAACAACCCATTGACCCACCTGGATACAGCCAAGCTAGGTGCGCTGGAACAGCGATGGATAGCCCGGCTGTCTAATTACAACTTCGTGGTCAAGTATAGAGCAGGCCGAAAGAATGGAAATGCAGACGCCTTATCCCGGATGCCGCACTTGAGAGACGTGGAAGAAGAACCGGTAGAACTTGAAGAAATTGAACTACCCGCCTTCCATCGTCCCAAGGTAGGACAGTATCAATCCAGTGCCTACCAGAAACATCAACAAGTGAATCTCAACCCATTAGCACACCACAGATGGGCTGACACTCAAGACAGCAATCCAGCTGTGAAGTTGGTGAAAGAACTGCTGACTGAGCAAAGTGCGTATCCCAATGAAAATGCACCGAAAGAGACACATCAACTGTGGAAAGAGAGAGGCAAAATGTTCTTGTACCAAGGAAAGCTGTGCAGAAGATATACCAATCCAAAGACGCATGAGCTAGTATGGCAGATCATTGTGCCTAAACAAGATGTAAAAATGGTCCTAGAAGCTTATCACAATGGTGCTGGTCACTTCGGGTGGAAAAAGCTAGAAGTACTTTTAAGAGAAAGATTCTACTGGGTTGGAATGAGAAGATCAATTGAAGAATGGTGCAGAAACTGTGGTCCGTGCAACCTCAGAAGAAAAGATCTAAAAAACCAAAGAGCACCACTCCAGCCTATAGTTACCAAGCAACCACTTGAGCTCGTAGCAATAGACCACGTGAAATTGACACCAAGCCGATCCGGCTATGTCTATGCTTTAACCATAGTGGACCATTACTCACGTTTCTTGGTAGTAGTGCCTGTGAAAGATCTCACTGCAAAGACAGCAGCTAAGGCGTTCCAGACCTACTTTTGCAGACCCCATGGATATCCGGAACAAGTACTCGCAGACCAAGGCACAGCATTTGAATCAGAGATCTTCAGAGAATTTTGCAATATGTATGGCTGCAAGAAGATCCGTACAACAGCCTATCATCCGCAAACAAATGGCTTATGCGAAAAAATGAACCATATTGTAATCGATCTCTTAAAGACTTTACCAGAGACAGAGAGAAATCTATGGCCAGAGAAATTGCCTGACTTGGTAGACCTCTATAACAATGTCCCGGTAAGCTCCACAAACTGTACCCCAGCTTACCTTATGCGTGCAAGACCTGGCAAGCTACCAATAGATCTAGAAATGGGCATCGTAAAACCTGACGCAGAAGTGCAGGATTCCAACTGGGACTCCCTACGCCAACAACAATATCGCCAAGTGCAAGAATGCGTAGAAAGGAATCTCCAGAAAACTAGAGAAAGACAAGAGCAATACTTCAACCAGAATGCTCTAGCAACCCCATTAAAACCTGGTGATCAAGTGCTCAAGAGAAACCGTCGCACTAATAAACTGGACAATCAGTGGGAATCCGCCCCATATACAGTTTTACCAATGAGAGTGAACAATCCTAAAATGTGTCTTATAAGCAAAGATGGTGGATTAACATCAGTACTAGTGTCAAGAGACAATCTAAAACTATGTCCAGAGACATTGAAAGAAAAAGAAGTCATTCAACCTGAACCAGAAGTTATTCAACCAGTACCGGTTCAACCTGTTGACGAAAAAGAAGAAGATGGAGTATATCACACCTATTTAGGAGACTTTCCTAAAACCTGGCCAACCTACAATGGTGCAGTAGTAGTTCCCATGATGGCCTTCTATCAAACACCAGAGCCTGTAATACCAGAAGCCCCAAGACCAATAGAATTAGAAGCAGACCCTGTACCACCAGAAGTCCCAAGACAGGAAGAACAAATTCCTAGTAATAATAGTCCTGGACACGGTGGAATTGCCAATCCCACAAATGTGGAATTATCCCTAGCAGAACCAGAAGTACTTACTAGGTATACATCCACTCACACCATCACATTGAGTACACCCAGTACACAAGCGTTACGCAGATCACAGCGTAGTACTCAGGGTCAATTACCAGCAAGATATGCAGACTACCAAATGTAAATAGATATTTCAACCAGAAATATCTGAAAGGAACTTGTTTAGTTGTTAATTAGTAGTTATTAGATGTAACGTTAAAAAGCTCAGTACCTACAGAGACTATTCTGTATGAACTACTTGCATATTCTTGAACTCTTTTCTTCATTTATCAGCCCGGAGGCGGTAAATTAAAGCTCCGGAAAGACTGTTTTTTGAACATTCTTAAATTATTCATAAACTTTGTTGGAAAAATGGACGCTAATTGCAGTGCCTTTCCTAACAAATAAATAGCCCTCAAGGACAGAGCTGTATTAATGGACGCTATTTGAAGTGACTTTTTACAAGACTCTATTTTTTAAACTTGAGTGGTTTTTGTAACTTTTTATTTTTTTTTTAAGACTCTATCAATATTATCTGTTATATCTTATGTTTATTGTCCCACAGTCCCGGAGTACTGTTCTTAACTAAGGGGGAATGTGGCGCCCCTGCGGGTATTAGCCACAGTATAAGATCATAATAGTTGCACTCACTTAGAAAGCCAAGCCACTGCACTACCACCTTTGGCCAGTAGGGGGAGCTCCAGAGACACCAGAGACTTCCCTAGAGATAAAACACTGGTTTGAGGTAAATTTTCAGACAGTTGGAGCCACGAGCTCAGAGTGACAGGAGCTGCATTGAGTTCCTGAGGACTGGCTGACAATTTCCAGGGCCAAGCCATCGGTCTGAGGAGGAGAAAACTGATAAGAGGAACACTTTCAGAATCGGGTAGCATCATTATCTACCCTAGATAAAAAGCGCAGATACGGATACCGGATCCGTGGCTGCATTAGTTATATACAATACAGCAACCGGAAAACGTGAGGTAACAACAAGCTTCACAGGGCCAGACACAGCAACATACTAAGAGTTCAGCAGTACTCCCGGAGGGGGTAAGCAGAGAGAGACAAAGGACTCAAGTTGCCTGTTGAGTGGGACCCAGAGAGGACAGATTTGGGCCAGCAGCGAGTTCACACACGGCAGCAGGGCCACATAGACAGCGCAAGCAGGAGGTAAAGGACCCGGTGGGGCCTGAGCAACTGAACCCCTATTGCAGACTCCGGAGACGGGACTTGTTGTATTATAGTTTGGTTGAAAGTAAACCAGTTAAACCTCATCTGTGCCTCAGCCTCTGATTTAACAGCTACCATCTATCCAGGATTGGGACCATCACCGCTGAGAGAATTTGCTGTGAATCAAGTAAGTGTCTGTGCCCTTAACATCTCCTCACCATACTTCCATCTTCATCCATCATTAACTTTAACATCACCTGTCCAGGGGACCCTACAGCCCTACCCGGAAAAGGGCTATACCATCTCAGCTGCCTCTCACCATCATCCCCTGGCCAGTACAAGGCAGCGGTGGCCATATATAGCCACATTATTCTGGGTGGCGTCACGACAATAACATCTGCAAACTTTATAAATTATATAAACTTCTAAATCCCCTGTAAATACCCCCTTTTAGGAGTGTGCCAGCCTGGGGCCACGGCCTGGGTCCAGCCACCAGTGACTCCCCCAAGGAAAGGGACCCTGCGCCGGGTATCCCGGTCCCCTAAGCTGGGCGGCACAAGTGGAATCCGATACCCTGGGTTCCAGGGCTGGCACCATCCCCCTTCCTCTTCCCTCTCTCTTTCTGACTTTCCCCCCCTCTCTTTCTTTGTTCTTTTTCTTGTGTGAGTTAGTATTCTCTCTTATTGATGACCTCTTTTATTTTTAAGAGGCCTCATATAGTTGGAATTCTAATGGATTGTCTCTTAATTATACAATCATATGGATAATACAGGATGACATATGTGCACTGTGAAGGGATGGAAAAGGCACATTATATTGTATCCTGTTTCGAGATTTCTCCTCTTCAAATGACTACTCTTAAGGTACCGTTACACACAGAGATATATTGCTTGCAACTCACTGGTTGCAGTGATATCATGAACACATTGTTCCATTTTGTACACGGCAACAAAATGAAACAATATGTCCATGATTTCACTGCAACCAGTCAGTTGCAAGCAATATATCTCTGTGTGTAACAGTACCTTAAGGCTTTGTTTATGAGACTTGTTGTAATATTTTAATACGTACTGCTTTTTGATAGAAATGCGGCCTATGTGACTGACTGAAGATACAATGCTATTCTTTTGTTGATGTTATACTTGTCAATAAAACAGATTTGTTGGAAAAAAAAAACTGAAAAATTTACAAAAACCACTGTAAGACTGTTTAACAAAGCAGTCCTTACAGCGCTAGCCCATCTGCCGCAGGATGTAAAAGAAGGAAAAGAGTTGTTTTGCCACCACCAGGCCTGTGGCTATGGTCCTTGTTTAAACAAAGGGGAAAATCCAGGTAAAAAGGGTAAAGTCCTCACAGTAAAGTCTCTGTAGGCTAAAACATTCGACGGGTTACACACACTTTACACACGATTTCCCTATGGGTGTCTCTGGTTAGGAGGCCGGGTCTTACTGTCTCTCTACCCCAGGCACTTTCTATTCCCAACTTAATGTGCATGGGGCTATGCCCAGTTCCTCCACCCTTCTATGCACTACTATTTACTGTCTATTTACATTTTTATACACAAGTCACTATTTACCCTGCTGCTTCACAGTTTTACACTTTATACCCATTCTCCATATCTAGATGGGATCTGACCTTGGGTACTGCGACATGACCTACGTGGAATAGGTGTCTCATGTGGTGTACTCAATTCTGTGTGAGGTGGTAAAGCGGGTAATTGTCTGCTAGGCCTTAGTCTTACTGTAGGACTAGCAGGTTCACCGATTGTAGGAATCTCTGGTTCTTCTGTACTTCTTGCACTTCTTGGCTCTTCAGGTATTTGAGCTTGTTCTTCAACAGATTGATAAAAGGAAAGTACTGGTACTATGATAGCTATATTGCATTGAGGCCAATCTTCTGGGAAATCTCCGAGTACAGTATTTACCTCAGGGGAAATGGTGTATCAGTGTCCGCGCTGCTGAAATCCCAAGAAAACGATCCGGAAACCATATGTAGGTTGCATCAATCATCCATTTATTCCTTTCCTACGCGTTTCAACACTGTCCTAGTGTCTTCCTCAGGGATATATCCCTGAGGAAGACACTAGGACAGTGTTGAAACGCGTAGGAAAGGAATAAATGGATGATTGATGCAACCTACATATGGTTTCCGGATCGTTTTCTTGGGATTTCAGCAGCGCGGACACTGATACACCATTTCCCCTGAGGTAACTTCTGGATGATTCCCACGTGCATGTGGAAGGTGGAAGTCCTGCAGCAGCTGCATTTAATGCCAAATGCTTTTACACCAGTTGTGGGTCTCACAACTGTGCTAGGTGAGTGAATTCATACCCACCGCATACATTAGTGTCACTAGTGATAGGGCACTATTGCGCCTCTTGTTCCCCCCCCCTATTTTTTTACCGAGTACAGTATGGATGACTTTCTCTTTTCCTCAACTGGTGTTGAATAGTAGTTTACTTCTTGTGGTTTCAGCTGGTCAGGACATATTTTTAGATGATCTCTAGATACTGTAAATGATGTTCTACCTTCATCTCGTCTAATTACACAGGTTTTGGTATTCACAATATTTGATGGGAGGACTGTGTACGGTTCAGCTTCCCATTGGTGATCTAGTTTATTGGATCTTCTCTTCCTTTTGAGAACTAGTTCACCAGGTATCAAGGGTACAGCTGTGACATTCTTGTTAAAGCCATGTTCTTGCTTGCTTCTGACTTGTTCTAAGTTCTTTTCTACGCATTCCTGAACTTTCTTGTACTGCTGTTGACGGTGATAATCCCAATCTTCTTCCGAAGTATCTTGGTCTGGTTCTACAGTTCCCATCTCCAAGTCAATTGGGGGTTTTCAAGTTCTTGCTCGCATCAAGTATGCTGGTGTGTAGTTAGTAGAACTTACTGGGATGTGGTTGTAGATGTCTACTAAATCAGGTAGTTTTTCTGGCCATTGGTTTCTCTCTTCAAGTGGTAAGGTCTTCAACATATCGATGACAATGTTGTTCATTTTGTCACAAAGACTATTTGTTTGTGGATGGTAAGGTATAGTTCTGATCTTCTTACAACCATACAGGCCGAGGAATTCTTGGAACAGTTGTGACTCAAATGCGGAACTTTGATCTGTTAGTATTTGGTCTGGGTACTAGGGATGGGCGAATCTACTCGCTAGGACTCGTTACTCGGCGAGTAGTAAGGGACTCGCAGGACTCGGTACTCTGCGAGTTTCCCAGTGATTACTCGCACAGTAAACGAGTCCAATGCAAATCAATATCAATCCTAGTTTTGTCAGACGCTGACAAAACTAGGATTGCCTTTGACTTGCATTAGACTCGGCTACTGTGCCAGTGATAGCAGGGAAACTCACAAAGTAACTGCTGTTACTTTGCGAGCCAAGTCCAGCTGTCTTCTCTGTGCAGGCTGCCGCAGCTCCAGGGTCCTAGAGCCCGCCTTCTCACAGAGATGATGTAGCAGAGCTGCGATTGTTCTCAGTCTGCTCATTCCCTGTGCATAGACATCTATATCTATGCACAGGGGATGTAGCAGAGAGGACATCGCGTTTTGGACTGCGTCGGACGGAAGAGGATTTTTTTAATTAAAGATGGAGTCCCTAATGGCTTTTTTTTTTATTTCTAATAAAAATTTTTCTCTGTGTTGTGTTTTTTTAACCCTTTATTGGAGATTCTTAGTGGCTGGGTCAAACGTGGCCTGACATTAAGAATCTCGGGCTTAATACCAGCTTGTATAACAAAGCTGGTATTAACCCCTTTATTACCCAGCGTGCCACCGCCACCAGGGCCGCTGGAAGAGCGGGGTTCAGCGCCAGAGGATGGTGCTTCAATGAACGCGCCATCTTCTGGGGCGGCTGCGGGCTGCAATTTGCAGCGGGGGGTGCCCAGAAAGCTTGGGCATCCCTGCGCTGTGGATTCCAGCCCCGAGCTGCTTAGCTGTACCTGGCTAGACATAGAAATTGCGCGGATCCCCACGCATTTTTTTTTTATTATTTCATGAAATTCATGAAATAATTAAAAAAAAGGGCTCCCCTATATTCTTGTGTCTGGCCAGGTACAAATAGGCACCTGGGGGTTGGGGGCAGCCCGTCGCTGCCTGCTGGATCCGGCTGGTTCCAGAAATACGGCAAAGCCCACGTGAAATTTTTTTCTGACAAATCCATAAAACAATGTAAATAAAAGGGACTGCATCTTTATTAACCCCTGGACCATGGGCGAGGGGTTAATAAAGATGCAGTCCCTTTTTTAGGATTGTTTTATTGATTTTTCAGAAAAAAAATTACATGGTCTTCGGCGTATTTCTGGAACCAGCCGGATCCAGCAGGCAGCGACGGGCTGCCCCCAACCCCCAGGTGCCTATTTGTACCTGGCCAGACACAAGAATATAGGGGAGCCCTTTTTTTTTTATTATTTCATGAATTTCATGAAATAATAAAAAAAAAATGCGTGGGGTTCCGCGCAATTTCTATGTCTAGCCAGGTACAGCTAAGCATCTGGGGGCTGGAATCCGCAGCGCAGGGATGCCCAAGCTTTCTGGACACCCCCTGCTGCAAACTGCAGCCCGCAGCCGCCCCAGAAGATGGCGCGTTCATTGAAGCGCCATCCTCTGGCGCTGAACCCCGCTCTTCCAGCGGCCCTGGTGGCGGTGGCACGCTGGGTAATAAAGAGGTTAGGGCCAGCTTTGTATTATCAGCTGGCCCTAAACCCAAAATTTATAGCGGTCACGCCAATATTAGACATGACTGCCATGAATTTCTATTAAATTGTTTTAAAAAAAACACAACACAGAGAAAATTTTTTATTAGAAATAAAAAAAAAAAAAAGCCATTAGGGACTCCATCTTTAATTAAAAAAATTCTCTTCCGTCCGACGCAGTCCAAAACGCGATGTCCTCTCTGCTACATCCCCTGTGCATAGATATAGATGTCTATGCACAGGGAATGAGCAGACTGAGAACAATCTCAGCTCTGCTACATCAGGCAGCAGGCGGGCTCTAGGACCCTGGAGCTGCGGCAGCCAGCACAGAGGAGACAGCCGGACTCTTATCTGTGCGAGTTTCCCAGCGATTACTTGCACAGTAAACGAGTCCAATGCAAATCAATGGCAGAGACTCTGACAAAACTAGGATTGCTTCAGGCTGAAGCTTCCGAGACACATCTGTGATTTGTAAATTGCACACTACTCGCTATTACTCGCTTCCCCATTCATTAACATTGGACTCGCTAGACTCGCAACGAGTAGCGAGTCCCGGGCTCGGACTCGCTAGAGTCAAGCGATTCCGAGTAATTTAGGATTTGCCCATCACTACTGGGTACCCATGGGGTGTACAAAAACAGTTCTGGAACGTCTTGGCTGCTCCTTCTGCAGTTAAGTCCTTGACTGGTGCTACTACTAAGAATGTGGAGTAGTGGTCAACCATGGTAAGAGCGTAGGTATACCCTGTTCTGCTGGGTGTCAGCTTTACGTGATCCAGGGCAACAATCTCTAGAGGTCTCTTGGTAATGATTGGCTGTAAAGGAGCTTTCTGGCTTTGCTGATCTTTTCTTCTCAGGTGACACGGTCCACAGTTCCTACACCATCTTTCAATGGAACTTCTCATGCCAACCCAATAAAAGCGGTCTTTCAGCAGCATCTCCAGTTTCTTCTAGCCAAAGTGTCCAGCATCATTGTGATAAGCTTCTAATACCATCTGTACATCTCCTTTTGGGACCACGATCTGCTAGATCAGTTCATGGGTTCTGGGATTAAGGTGACGTCTGCACAGTTTACCTTGATAAATAAACAATTTCCCCTTCTCCTTCCATAGGTGCTTTGCTTCTTGTGGAGCTTCTGGACTCAGGCAGGAGTGTTCTTTGGTTATCAGCTCCTTGACTAAGCTAACAGCCGGGTCACTGTCCTGTGTCTCTTTCCAGCTATGGTGAGATAATGGGTTCACTGATGTCTCTTGACGTCTTTGACTTGCTTGATGACATAAGGATGCACTTGTACTGTGGAAGGCTGGTAACTCTATCTCTTCTAGCTCATCCACGTCTTCTCCCACATCTGGTAGATTAGGCATTCTGGATAGGGCATCAGCGTTGCCGTTCTTATGGCCTGCCCGGTACTTGACAGTGAAGTCGTAGTTGGATAATCTGGCCATCCAACGCTGCTCCATGGCTCGCAGCTTTGCAGTCTCTAAATGGGTTAGAGGGATGTTGTCGGTGAAAGCTGTGAACTTTGAGGATGCCAAGTAATGTTTGAACCTTTCTGTGATTGCCCAGACTAAGGCTAGGAACTCCAGCTTGAAAAAACTGTAATTCTCTGGATTCCTCTCTGTTGGACGGAGCTTCCTGCTGGCGTAGGCTATAACCTTCTCTTTGCCTTTCTGTCTCTGTGCCAAGACAGCTCCTAAGCCCTCGTTGCTGGCATCAGTGTATAACAGGAACGGTATACTGTAATCGGGGTAGGCCAGGATCTCTTCTCCAGTTAGGGCATCTTTCAGCTGCTGAAAAGACTCTTCTTGTTCTTGTCCCCACCGGAATGGAGGACCTCTGATCTTGCCCTTCTTGGATTGTCCTACAAGGAGATCTTGCATGGGCGCTGCTATCTTTGTGTAGCCCTTGATGAATCTCCGGTAGTACCTGACCAGTCCTAAGAATTGGCGTACCTCTCTGAAGGTAGTTGGTGCTGGCCAGTTCTTGATAACTGTGACCTTGTCCTGGTCCGGTGCTACGCCTTCTGCACTGACCACATGCCCAAGGTACTGGACTTTTGGTTTTAACAGGTGACATTTTGAAAGCTTAAACTTCATGCTGTACTTGGACAATGATTCAAACACTTCACTCAAGTGTTGCAAGTGGTCTTCATAGAGCACACTATGACATCATCCAGGTATAGCAGTACGGTTTCAAAGTTTCTGTGGCCCAGGCAACACTCCATCAGCCTCTGGAATGTTCCTGGTGCATTGCATAACCCGAATGGCATGCTGTTGAACTCACATAACCCCATTGGTGTCGTGAAGGCTGTCTTCTCATGGTCTTCTTCTGCAACGGAGACCTGCCAGTACCCACTAGTAAGATCTAAGGTTGAGAAGTAATTGGCAGACTTTAATGCAGCAAGTGACTCTTCTATACTGGGTAATGGGTATGCATCCTTGTGTGTTACTTTATTGATTTGCCTATAATCTACACACATCCTCATACTACCATCTTTCTTTCTAACCAGGACCAGTGGAGCTGCCCAGGGACTACAACTATCTCTGATAACCCCTGTGTCCTTCATGTCCTGCAACATCACTTTTGCTTTCTGGTAGTGTGCTGGTGGTATATGCCTGTATCTTTTCTTAATGGGTGGATGATTTCCTGTGGGTATATGATGGTGTACCCCTTTAATCTTCCCAAAATCAAGTGGATGCTTGCTAAACACCTGCTCATACTCTTGAACTACCCGATAAACTCTGTGTTTCTGGTGAGAAGTTGTGTTGTCAGTTCCTACATGGATCTCCTGACACCATTTCTCTAGCTGCTTCTTGAAGTTGTGAGGCTCATCTGACACTGACTGAGCTACTGATTCAACTTCATGTATAGAGTTGTTATCTACATGGTACAACATAGCAATAGTGGAATATCTTGGTAGCTTTATTTCTTCATCACCATAATTCAATACACGTACAGGTACCCTTCCTTTGCGTACATCAACCACCCCCCTGGCTCTCAGGAGTGTAGGACTACTGTCAGACATTACTGTCTCCACTACTGCCTAATAGTTCTGCCCTCTGAGGCCTACTGCTGCCCAACACCAGATCATCATTTCACTTCTTGGTGGCACTACAATAGGAATTGGGTCTGTTACACGCACGCTACCAATTTCACCACTTGATAGTGTTACCTGTTGCTGGTACACGAGGGCTCGGATCTCCTTCTGAAGAACCCTCCTCTCTCATGGAGTAGCAGTATCTGCACTCAGTTGAAGCAAAAACAGCACTTCATCTAGACAATTAACCATGATATTTGTACCAAGTATTACATGTGGATCCCTCTCATTTGGTTTATCCTCAAACACAATGAGTCCTTGATTCTTTAATTCCACCCGCCCCACCTTTATGGTTACCTCCCGATGCCCCTCTATATTGACAGGCAACCCATTGGTAGCAATAATATTCAAGTCAGGGCTTGGAGTGTCAAGTTCGAGTTCAGACCAGAACCGTTTGTAAAGGATACTCAGGATGGTGGCCACCTGGGAACCAGCGTCTACAAAAGCAGTGGTAGTGATGCCTTCTATGATGATGGACAGGTATGGACGATCTCCCACGTACCTCTGCAGCCAATTGGATGGGCCTGGACAGTCTATTCCTGGGGTTGGCCCCCGTCCCCAGGGGTTGCTCGTTTAAAGGGCAGAACTGGTAGGTGTGCCCTTCCTTGTTGCACTTGCGACAGATGGGCTGTCCACTGGAGCTGTAGCGGTCTGTGGTGCTCCCTTGAAGAGGCGGTGTCCTCTTCCTCATCCATGGAACGTCCTCTGGGTTGTCAGAGAGCTGTATCTTTACTTGTGGCTGTGTCTCTGTCTTGGGTTACCTAGCACCCAGGAGCTTGGCCAGCTCTCTGCTTAGCTGGCGCACCTCGGAGCCCAGACAAGCCTGCATGCTGGTCTCTGCTGCAGGGGATAAGGAAGGTACTTCTGGCAAAGAGGAGGTTTAACCCATCGCGGCTGTGGGGCTAAGTCTGGTACTGCTGGGAGCTGCCGCCTTAATGGTCAGTTCTTTTAGACTGGCAAACTCTGCATCAGGGTTTTGGAGAACCCAGCAGCGTGCTTGCTTGCTGTCATCTGGTAACCTGAGCCCCCTTACAAACTGTTCAATAAGCATTTTATTTTCATCACGTATACCAATTGGATCAATTTGTTTAAGGATCTCAGCGCCTCCTGCAGGTGTAAGGAGTAATCTAGGACACTTTCTTGTGCCCCCTGTTTGCAGTGATAAATCAACATTCTCAGTTCAGTCTCAGTATGATGTTCAAAAACCTTTTTCAGCTTTTCAAAGATTTCAACAATAGACTGCTGATATTCCTCTGACCAGTTTAGGGCTTCCAGCTCCACTGCACCTGTCAACTGTCCCATCACTACAGATGCTCTCTGCTTTACGGTCATCGCATATATGTCCAACACATTGCAAATCTTCCTCTTAAATGCATCCAGGGTGCCTGGCTGGCCGTCATACTTGGGCAATCAGGCTGCAATAGGCATATATGGCAGTGAGTTCAGCATTATCAGGGCATTCAGGTGCAGGTGTCGGTAACGGCATTGCGCCACCAGTTGGATCGGCAACTGTGATCCCTGCATTCTTGCTTCCCCCTAGGGAATCGCTGCAAGTCTCTGAAAAATGGAAGTATGCAGTCAGCTCCGCGGGCAGGGAGTGGAGCACCTCGAGTATTTCCGGATCGGGCTGCTGCACTCGGTGGTTCTCGTCAGGACGTGGTGCGGGGTCTATCTTCGCGCCCTTGCACTGTAACGCCCCCTTTCTTTCCCGCTCTGTGGCGCAGCAATGGGGGCACAGATTAACAGTTTACAGACATAGTCTATACACGCCACACAGTACCTAGTTATACCAGGCACGGGACCCTGTTTTTGACGCCAGAGTTGTCTGGGACCACAAGGGACTGGGTACTCGGGTCTAGGGCCGTCACGTGCAGGGATGTCACGGGTGGTAGGTGCCAGAGCCTGTGCCCTTGGGAGACAATGAAAAGGGGAATACTTACAGGGATTAAAGTTATTGTCAATCATGACGCCACTTGTAGGTCCGGTGATGGCACTGGCGCTGCTGGGACCTCCGAAATGATGGGCGACACCAAGGTGTTGTGGCTCTCTACAGGAAGAGAGGTTTCCCCGGGGCTGTAGGGTATAATGGTGGAGTATGGCAACGTAGTCGTTGTGGTGTGGGACAGGTTGAAGAAGGGACACGCACACAATAAAATCTTTTTCTGTACCTTTTACTGATGACTTTTGCAGCTACACGTGTCCAGGTTGAAGGAGACACCTTGGGACTTCCACACCGAGTGATGTATTGGCCTCGCTCTTTGTCCTTCTCTTGAGTCTGGCTGTATGGAACCAAGCCTAACCTTTCTGTGTCTGTTACACCTGTGTTGCTGCACTGAGGGCTCTCTCTCTTGGGCTACCGCTATCTCTCCTGCGGTCCCTGGCTCTCAAATGTGGGTGCTGCGGGTTTCCGGGAAGCTAAGCCTCCACGGTATTCTGGATTCTCTGCTGGGCTAACTTCTCTCCTTTGCAGACACGGACTCCAGTGACTGGTGTTCTCCTGGGGTGAGCCAGGATGGCTCCTCTGCCCTCACTGTACTGTTTCTCGCCTCTGCCTTTCATGCTCATTCTCTCTGGACCTCACACTGGCTCTGGAAGTGCACTGATATCGGGCCTAGCACAGCTCCGGTGACCAGTTTAGCTCACCAGGCTCTGAGCTAAACTTCACAGTTCTTCTAATGACTGCACACTCTGGCTAACTCCGCCCCCAACACATGTACTTATATGGGATATGGCTTAACAGCAACCAGTGGGGCTCCCCTTACAGGCCTAGAGTGGAAGGTGTTGTGTGTATGTGAGGAACCAGATGTGGTAATCACTTAGTGAACTACTTGGTTCTGTGGCTTACCTGTCACAGGGTGCCACATTCCCCCCTAGTTAACCTCAGTACTCCTGGACTGAGTAAAGTTTTTGATCATAAACAACACATAAACGATAACAGGTATTATGCAAAGTCTCAAAACTGAAAAATTTAGGGGGCAGTGGCTTAGCAATGGAGCCGTACAGGCGCACTGCCTAGGAGCAGGGCGCCACATTTTCTGGTCCTGCTTACTCTCTCTTGACAGGGGTTCCATATGCCTCCCCCTCTGACAGAGTATCTTGTGTTCACTGGCCCCCCTCTCTCCCCCTCTGACAGGGAGCCATATGCTACCCCCTTTGATAAGGAGTTTTCTGTGCGCTGGCCCCTATCCCTCCTGACAGTGGGCCCATGTGTATGCTGGCTCCTCTCCCCCAAACTCTCCCTCCCTGCACTTTTACTTCCACTCCCATCGGTGACACAGTCCATGCTGCCTGCTCTACGGTGTCCTCTGCCCCTTCACTGATTCATCACACAGTGCTACTAACAGTAAGCTAGCAACAATGTGTTACTATCTCCTGACATTGCTGCTGGCTGATTGCTATAACCCTTGCTCAAACCCTTTACTGAGGCAGTGTTACAGAAAAACATGAGATACTGGTGGCTTTTTCCTTTTGGGATACAAGCCTTCTTCGTGGATAAAAAATTTCAAGCCAGAACCTCTGCCAAAATATGAAACATCTAAATCCGTGGAGATCACGCTTAATGGCCACTTTACACGCGGCTACTTTTCTAGCTTATCCACAGGTAACCTACTGGCTGCAGTGAAATCATGGAGACATGGTTCTATCTTGTTGCTGTGTACAAATGGAATAATGTCTCCATGATTTCACTGCAGCCAGTAAGTTACCTGTGGATAAGCTAGAAATGTAGCCGCGTGTAAAGTGGCCATAAGAGCTACCCAGACCTTGAAGCTTTTTGCTCTGCTTTTTTATTGCATCCGATCCCCCTCCCAACGCCTTGGCACGTAACCCTAATGCCGGAATCCCAATGAGCCAGATACAAATCTGGGAAACTGACCTCCTCCAAGGAAACAGACATCTGAGCAGTATTATGATTTCCCTCTCCTAGCACACCACACACTGCCCTGCGAATGTCAACCCTGACTGCCAACCTTGCCTTTTTTACCCACAGTCATTGACTCATACTGGAGCATACTACAATATACCTGCACCTTGCCTTTGAATGCTTGACTTTACCCGCAATCATGGAACAGAGCCTGAGGGGGTATTTTGCAGCCCAAGTAGGGAGAGCACAGATAGATTCCTCCTCCTCTATTGCTCATATGTGCTTAGGAGGTCATCCCGGTTTAGCCCATATGCTATCCCACTACCCTTGCCCCGACTATACTCTAAGCTGAGAGCCTTTTTTTTGTTGCCTTTCTGGTTCTTGACCCCACCTGTTTTATAAAGCTGACCTGTTTAATTTGATATTAGCTTTACTTGTTGTAATAAATTGTATTACCTTTCATCTCGAGCTAGCGGATACAATCCTGACGTGACAACACCTCATTCTGGATCTTCCCAGCTGAAAAAATTATGATGTTCTTTAATAATAAGTTTTTTCTTTTTTCTAGATCTTTCTCTCGAGCCTCTCAACCTCATCCTGTGACCCTACTCTATCCTACCTTTTGCTCCTCTGCACCTTGGGAAGGCCATAAATGAGCAGCTCTAACAATCGATTTACTACTACCTTGATGATCATTACACAAAAGGTAATTAAATTAGCCACCCTGAAAACGAATGGTTTTAACTCCCACCAGGCACTTACACATCTGAAAAAAGAGCGGGTTGATATAATTCTCCTCCAAGAAACACATTTCACAAAAGAAATACTTCGCTCCTTTTTATAAAACCCCATATGAAAAGTGTTGCCTAAGCCATGAACTAAAGGGACCTCTACTACCATAGCAAAGGATATTCCTTTTATAGTGCACAACACATTAGAGGACTCAATAGGCCAATTTGTCTTTATCAAGTGTCTCATGGCAGGCACTATGGTTACCATGTGCGGCCTTTATGCACCAAACACAAGGCAAGTGGCTCCTTGCAGTCCTTACAAAGATCAGGAACTTCCGGGAAGGAGCTCTCATAATAGAGGGAACATTAACATAGTTCTTGAACCTGCAATTGAGATGATCAAAACAAAAAGTACAATTGCTAGTAAAGACCTAGCCAGAATCAGAACGGCGTTTAATTCCCTAAATTTAGTAGACAGTTGGCGCTACCTTAACCCTAGCCAAAAGATTACACATTCTTCTCAAAGCCCCAAAATTTGTACCTTAAGTTAGAGTACTTATTCGTTCCTAGAGTTTTACTCCCCAATGTTAAACAGTCAGATATCACAACTTCCCTATTTTCAGATCAGTCAATGGTCACCATGGAATTTTTCCTTTCCAAACCAATTCCTGACTGTAGAATGTGGCAATTGAATGAGTCACTTCTAGACTCACCTGCGAACAAAACCCGCATCTCTGAAGCTTTGTCATCCTATCTCATACCCGCTGATATGTGATATCTCATACCCGCTGCTCTGGCAAGCGCATAAGGCGGTAATATGAGGGGAGTGCATATCAATCGCCTCCTATATTAACAGACTGAAAGATCAGAAAGTTACCACGCTATTCTTATATTGGGATTCGAGACGGATATTATACATCTCGAATCCCAACATAAGAGGTCTCTGGAACAACAAACTTTAATTGAATTGACTACAAAATGACAAGAGCAAAAATATATTCTTAACCTACAATCAGCCAAATTCTACTCCTCATTAAAAACCTGCATATTTGTCTATGGAGATAAAGCCACCTAATTGACAATGTCACTTATTCGCAAAAGGCAGGCTCGGACAACTATACACTCCATCAAAACCAAAACAAGTGCCAAACCCTAATATTATTCACTAATAGAGGAAGCATTTTTGCAGTATTATAAAGACCTACATGCCAGCAAGAAACTGGCTCAGATAAGTCCCACAGACGACAGACTACTAGAGATTTTTTGAAAACCCTCCCACTCCCCAAACTCACTGAACTTCAGATACAGCACCTGCCTAGGTCGTTCTCCCTCGGGGAGCTCCGGGTCTGCCCTGTTAGAGTGCCCAAAAGGTAAAGCACCAGGACCAGATGGTTTACCAAATTATTATCATAAAACCTTTTCCTCGAACCTCCTCCCACATCTTCTTGGCGCATGTAATGCAGTACTGAATGGTGATGAGATACCTCCACAGATGCTAGAGGCAAGCGTCTCGCTGATTGACAAAGATGGCAAGGATCCGGAGCAATGCGATATTTATAGGCCAATATCTTTGCTCAACATGGATTTGAAATTATATGCGAGACTGCTTGCAAATACAGATGTAGACTTGCTTCCGACGATAATATCCATCAGCCAGACTGGGTTCGTCAGGGGAAGAGAGGGAAATGACAAAGCGCACAAGATTTTACACTCAATGCAATACACCAAAGCCCGTAACTTACTTTTGGCTTTGCTTGGTACTGATGCGGAGAAGACGTTCAATGGGGTAGACTGGATATTCCTCAAGATGACGCTAGCTAGCTTTGGCTTCCCTTGTCAAATAATCTCAGCAATTAAGGTAATGTACACGGTCCCCTTGACGAGAATCAGACTCAATAGCAGTTTAACAGATTTATTCCAGATTCCCAACGGTACTAGACAGGGATGCCCTCTGTCACCTCTATTATTTGTTATAGCAGTGGAGCCTCCACTGCTTGCTATCCAACAGGATGCAGGGGTTGAGGAGGTTTGAATAGGTGAGGAGCACTTCAAAATAGCTGCATATGCTGATGATCTTTTGGTCCTGCTAACACAACCTACTGAGGGCATCCCTGCTCTATTAAATATAATAGACAGATACAGCAGCCTGTCCAACTTCAAGATCAACGTGACTAAATCTGAAGCTTTGGGTCTGAGACTCTAGGGTGACTGTGGACATGTATAAAACCAAATTCCCCTTTTTCTGACCCGACAGATATATAACCTATTTAGTTATCAAAATTAGTAAATCTAACAAAGATCTCTTCGCCTTAAACATTAAACCATTGCTGAAATCTACGCTGGCCTCCATTCGATCTTGGAGATACCCCTTTCTCTCCTGGATGAGTAGAAAGAATCTCCTACAAAGCTTAATTCTTCCCAAATTCTCATACGTATTCAATATGCTTCCTATTCAAGTCCCTACTTCATTTCTCACCAAAGTCAACTCCCCTTTCTCCCAATACATTTGGCGTGATTGTAAACCATGCATCAACTTCAAGACCTTAACACTTCCTAAAGATCTGGGAGGTATAGGCGCACCAGACATAACCAAATATTTCCAGGTGGGACAGCTTGCTAGAATGGTACACTGGTTGAGAAACGTGGACGCAAAGCCTTGGGTCAAAATAGAACATTAAATGGCTACTTTCCCCCCTATGCTCCTTCCCCCTTAAACCACCCACTATCCAGATCTCTGAGGTTAGCACGAATGCACACACGCGCTCAACACTTGCTATCTGGAAAAAATTCGCTAAGATTTTAGCTCCACTGCTGTCCCCACTTAATAGAATTTCTGATTTAATTAACTTGGTTCCCTCACAGGTGAGGATTGACCAAGTGATTGACCAACTATACTCAGAAGTCTCTATTTCTCCATTACAAGATCTACAAAAGCTTCCGGATCTGTTTGCCCTTTCATTCCTTCATTACGAGATGTTGACATCGCTCCTGCGCCTGTTTACCATAAATCTAGACCAAGTCACTACATTCGAAGCCCTATGTGCCTCAACTGCCCCACCAAAATTTTTTTCCCCACAATGTACCACATTCTAATCGGCACCAACAGTGCAGAGAATCAGGCTTATATAACACAATGGGAGAAGGATCTGGGTGTCTCATTTACAGATATTCAGATAAAGCACATAAATAGATGTTCACCTGGCCCTTCACAATGCTTCCAAATTCAAGAAAATTCTTTTAAAATAATTGCTCCATGGTACACGACCCCTGTTAAGTCTTGCAGGTGGCACCATCACACATTGGATAGGTGCTGGAGATGCCTGGTGGCCAGGGTTGACTTTCTTCACTTCTGGTGGCCCTATCCCATCATATAGCCCTATTAAGATGTGGTCAAAGAGACTATTGTTCAGGTCTCAGGCAAACAGTGCTCCTTCACACCCATTCTTGAACTTCCCACTATGACCAAATAACAAGCAGGCTGCACACTTAGTAAATTACATCATTGCAAAATCCTTGATCCCATCGCATGGAGAACCCCTGTTATACCTTCTACATCGCAACTGTATTGTAAAATAGATTTGCTTTACTACACAGCAGAACTAGCTGCGACGGTGACTCATAACTTGACCAAGTTCAGCGAGGCCTCTTTACCATGGATCCATTTTAGATCTCACTCAAATTACTATCTCCAAGCAGCCTCATAATTAAATCTTCTTAACACTTCCCAAGGTGCCTACCCCTCCCCTTCTATACCACCTCCTCCTTCCCCCCTTCTCACTCTACTCTTTCTTACGTTCCCCCCCGCTGTCTAATTTTCACATTATTCAGCACTTTCTAGCTTTATTATGCCAAATGGTTTATGTAATCCTTACTGTATATCCTAACTGATATAAAACTACTGTATGTTAAACCTTGCAATAAAAAGAACATTGAAAGAAAGAAAATCAAAAGCAGTACTACAAGCATTCAGTGCTGCCTGGTGCAAAGCATGCACAAGTCCTTTTTCCCCAATATTTTGTCTGTCACAGCTAGCTTGGCTTGTGCCATCAACATCTCAAAATCTGTCAACAAATCCCGAAATGCCAAAAAAGCCTCATAAGGGACAGGGATGTGGATGTGGTGTTGTCAGTTGTGCGTGACATGGCATTGAGTCTGGGTAAAGTTAGAAGAAGCTTCATGCATCCAGTATGTTCGTGAAAAAAATTACTGAATGTGAACATGAGCGGAAGCCAGAAAGAGTGAGATCAGGTTCTGTCTTGGATGGCAGACAAGGCCGCTACGCATTTCTCAAGCAGCACCAAATCTTCCACGATCACAAAGTCTACTGTTGATACACAGAAGGCTTGCCGATCCAATCCTCAACCTTGTTCTCTTACCTCCCGCCATAATCAGTCACAGGAGATATATGACTCCAAGCTTCGCCACTCGGAGTATCTGTTTGGTAAATATCCTTTGGTTGGTTCTGGTGTATCACCATGCAGCATTGAAGAAGGACATGAGGAGGTGGCATGCCTTGATGCGCAAGTATTTGAGGACCTAAGGCCAAAAGAAAGCCACTTTGAGGAACCTGATATACTGTCTCTAGAAGTGGAGGCTGATGATGATAAGACACAGTTGCCATCAGGTCAGCCTACAATCTCAACTGGGAAGGAGGATGAGATGGAAGATGAGGTGGTCAATGATGACTCCACTTATCCAACCTGGGTCGTTGACTTATTTAGCTATCACAGTAATACAGAGGAAGATGGATATGTAGCACAAACACAGGCATCAAGGGGTCGTACTTTGCCTAGAGTGAGAACTGGGTCAACTGTTCCCAAGAGCACCCCCACTGTGCCCCAAGTCAGGGCAAGGGAGTTTTCAGCTGCTATGTGGAAGTTTTTTTCTTAAAGTCTGTCAGAGAAAAACATTGTAACATCTGCTTTACCAAGTTGAGGAGAGGCCAGGGAAAAGGCAACCTGAGCACCACCAGTATGCAAAAACACACGGCAGCCAAGCACCCAAGTAGGTGGACGGAACACCAGGGTACCAAATCTGTGCCTGCGGGTCACACAACTGCCATGTTGCTTGTGCTATGTCCTTCAGAAACTGCTGTCCAAGTAGTAGGCACTCATACCTCCTGCCCACAAACTGTAGTTGTTCACACACAACAAACATAAACCACATCCACTTCCCTTTCCCAGGGAAGCATGCAGTTGTCCATGCCTGAGAGCTAGGAAATGAAGCGTAAATACCCAGTCACGCACACAAGCGCAAATACAAAACTTGCACATTGTCAAATTCCTAGCCATGGAGATGTTGCCATTTAGGATTGTGGAAATACAGTCTTTCCGTGATCTCTTGGCTGTGGCTGCCCCACGATACAGTGTTTTCAGCCACCACTATTTTGCTTGGTGTGTCGCCCCTGCGTTACACAAGCACTTGTTAAACAATCTGAACCGCACTCTCACCAATGCTGTAACGGGAAGGTCCACCTAACAGACACCTGGACAAGTTGCTGTGGACAGGATCGATACATTTCTGTAACAGCACACTGGGTGAAACTGGGGAGGGTGCGACAAAGGTGTAAACTGGAACATCACACATCCTACTCACACCAAGAATAGCAGGCCCAACATCTGTCAGGGTTTCCGCCTCATCATATTCTACTTCCTCTTTCACCTCCTCCTGCTCCTCATCCTCTGCTGAATTACCCTCCCCATCACTGCTAAGCTGAGAGCTGTACTGCAGTGCATTGGCAATACGGCAACACGCTCTGCTGAAGCTGATCTGTTTTGGTCAGAAACCATACACTGCAGCAGAGCTGTAGCAATCTTACATAACAACAGAGCGATCAGTGGCTCTCTTTGCTGCACTCTGGTTCTCTGAGATAATGGGCATAACCTGGTGGTGGCTTTAAAGGTTGGCAAGCTGGTACATGTGCCATTCGTGGCTCACATGCTGAACCCAATTGTTCAGATATTTCTGAAAACTTACCCTGACTTGCTGTACATACTTGAGAAGGCGTGCCATATTAGCACCCATTTCTATTAATCCTCTACCGCTTTTGTTGGTCTTAAAGCGCTGCGAAACCACTTGAAATTGCCAAGTCACTGACTCATTTGCGACCTCCCCATGTGGAGGATCTCAACCTATCGTGTTGGTGAGGATTAGTGAGCAGCAGAGTGCAGAAGCTGAATACCAGCTTCAACAGGCCATCAGACTGGGAGTCAATCACCACACATAACAACTCTCAAGTGGGTGTCGTTTGCTGATATTTGTGAGGTTCTTGAGAATTTTGAATACTACACCAACCTGGTGAGCGTTGATCATGCTATTATCAACATAACCATCCCGCTTTTGTGTCTCTTGAAATAATCACTGCATAATTTTAGAGAGGAAGCTTTGAGTGCCCAGTATGTGGCTATCGAGCCGGATTTCCGAATGGGGGATACTACTCAGCCTAGCCAATATTCTGAGGCAACATTGGGTGATGAGGAGGAAAATGAGGAGGATGAGGAGGGAGAGGACTTGTTCTCCTGTGCTACTGATGGTAATCCCAATCCAAGCTTCATGTCTGTTTTGTTGGGCGGGAGAGGTGGAGGAGGAGGAGGGGGTAAGTCAGCATGAAGAGACGATGGGTACTGTTCTTACTGGTGGGGACACAGAACATTCGCCTGTTTGTAGCTTGGTCCACATGGCACAGTTCATGTTTAAGTGTCTGTGGCAAGACCCTCGCATAATATACATTTATCCAATAACCTACACTGATTGGCAACCTTTCTCGACCCATGGTACAAGCACAAATTTCCTTCTCTCCTTTTGGAGTCACCAAACAGTTGCACAATGGAATCCTTCAAGAGGGTTGTTGTACATCAGTTGCTGAAAACATCACCCTCAGATAATGCTGGTGGCAGAGGTATCGGCTCTTTTCAACACCAAGGATTAATGGGGAGAGACACGAACAATAGGTCCAACAGAGGTGGGGAAGATGTGCTCAAACTTGGCCATTTTCAATAAACCAGCACATCAGCAAGAGCTCTCTGTACCTGTAACAATGCCAAGGAGGGAGAAGTTGCAGAACATAGTCAAGGGGTACTTAAGAGACCATATCTGCATCTTTTCTGATGCTTCACTTTTTCTTTAATTATTGGGTGTCCAAGCTTAACACTTGGCCCAACATTTCCTTATATGCCTTGTATTTGCTGGCCTGCCTGGTTGATAGTGTGATGTTTTTAGTTCTGCTGGGGCAATCATCACTGATAGGGCACACGCCTCTCCACGAAAAATGCAGACAGACTTACTTTCACTAAATTCAACAAGAGCTGGATTTCTCCACAGTTTGCAATCCTTCTAGGTGACAGCAAACACAACTAAATTTACCAAAAATGCTGTTTTATGCTACTGCTGGTAACATTCACCCCTTTCTATGGAAGCACGTTTCCTTCCTATGTCAACCATGACACGGCCCATAGGGCTAATGTTTACAAACCCTATGCACACACATTGTGCAGTGGACAAACCAGGACTCTATTCCTACTCCAGCCTACTATTTGTGATTATAGAGTCTTGGGATATTGGCTTTCTGTGTCAACCATGACACAGCCCATAGGGCTAATTTTTACAAACCCTATACACATTATGCAGTGGACAAAGCAGGATAGTATTCCTCTTCCAGCATAACTACTATTCGTGATTGGAGGCCCTTGTCACAGGTTGTCCCGCAATGTGACTGAGATAGGTGACATATATTCAATGGAAATCTGTCAGTCACCATAGTTGGCAAAAAAAACATGCCTGTTTTTTTGTGTTACTGAGATAGGATGACTGACAGTAAATTTCTATTGAACATGTATCTCCTATCTGGCAAAAAAACATGCCTGAGTTGTGCTACATTGTGACTGAGATAGGGGATACATAGTCAATACAAATTTACACTGACTATTGATGACTGACTGACTGGCCCTCTGAAAACATGAATTTTGGGCCACAACTACTACAGTAGTCCACCGTAGTTAATGTTTGTCAAGGGAGGCCCTTGTCATGGTGTCTTCCTGCATCTATGACACAACCCCCAGGAGTAATTTTTGGAAATATGATGCACATTCTGCACTGGACCAAGTAGTAGAGAATCAAGAAGTCTTCTCTTCCTATATAATCTGGGGAATATTGTCAATCAAAATCTCTGAGCCATTTTGGAGAAGCTTCTCCAACGCATCCTGGAGGGGGGCACCATATATCCTTTGTGACATTCTAGTGCTCCATGTCGCTTGCCTTTCTTCTCTGTAGTCTCTGCCCTTAAATTAGTTAAATGTGAGAATGAGACCCTACAATATGAATAAGTAAGGACACTCTCAAATATACACAAGAGGGACCTCCAAAATTTCTAAAGGAGGGCCATTCTAAACGTATGTTACAGAGTCACATGAGGGCTCTCACTAAACTCAAATTTCCTGACACCTGCAGGCCAAAGCCTGCGTAATATGACCAAGCGTGGGTGTCAAGAGATGACAGAAGATGTGAGGATTGGAGAGGAGCAGTAGTTGAAGCGGCACTATAGAAGGTGAGTATGATTTTTTTTTTTAAACCTATAAATATAAACCAGGAAGGGGCATATTACTGGAAGGAGGAGGCATAATGAGGCATATTACTACAAGGAGGAGGCATAACGGGGCATATTACTACAGGAGAAGGCATATTGGGGCATATTAGTACAAAGGGGAGGCATAATGGGACATATTACAAAAAAGAGAAGGCATAATAGGGCATATTACTACAAAGGGGAGGCATAATGGGACATATTATTAAAAAGAGAAGGCATAATGGGGCATATTTCTACAATGAGGAGGCATAATAGGGCATAATGCTGCAAGGAGGAGGCATGAAGGAGCAGATTACTACAAGGAAGAGGCATGATGGGGCAGATTACTGTAAGGAGGAGGCATGATGGGGCAGATTACTACAAAGAGGAGGCATGATAGGGCATTTTAATACAAGGAGAAGTTTGATGGGGTATATTACTACAAAGAGGAGATGTGATGGGGCATATTACTACAAAAAGGAGGCATGATGAGACATAATAACCTCTCTCTTCAAATTTAGTGGTCATTTAACTTAACCTTGTTTTCATGGTCTCTGTCACTTAAAATGTGTATCACTCATTGATACTGTGAGAAAGGTAAAGCTTTTTTCAGGGAAAATGGATGATTGCTGGAGTAGCGTAGCAATATATTCCAACAGTTTTTTTTATTTTTACAAAAGATGGCTGTTAGAACATCCTCCTCTGCATTTTTGTAGACCATGCTGTCGGAAAAACCTATTTCAAATACATGGTAATTTAATGTGAATTTCAGTTTGGGCCAAATAGAGTTACTCTTATCAACAAGATTTAAATGGATTCAAACACCACACTCCCACATACAAAACACGTCATCTATAAAACACTTCAAAAATATGAAGTTTTCAATAAAGATTTTATTATTTTAAATGTAATCATTAGTGATGAGCGAGTACTAAAATGCTCGGGTGCTCAATGCTCGGGTCGAGCATCTCGAGATGCTCGGGTGCTCGACCGATCACCGAGCCCAATGTAAGTCAATTAGTGACAGGCTCCGCCCACAGACTTCCGGCTATAAAATGAGTGTTTCTGGGAAAGGGCGGGGGAAGGCTTTTTCAAATCGCTGCAGCATACAACACCTTGCTGTGCCCCCCAGAGGGACCCTAACAATCAATCTGCTCTCTGTGAGGTGCCAGCTCACTGGGTGCACTGAAGGGAGCTCTCTATTTGTGTCAGATCGATAATTATTACTGAAGAGTCCGAGCATCTTGGCAGTATTCGGTGCTCGCCAAGCATCCCAAATACCAGGATACTCGTGCGAATAACAAGTAGCGCCGAGCATGTTCGCTCATCACTAGTAATCATATTCAAATTTAGCCATGTTCGCATTTTTGTATAGAGGTGTGAAATTCAATAAAGATAATATAAAGCATTGAAGAAATCCCATGTTGTGCCAGTATAACTCTCTGAATATTGTGCTGAATGTGCCATCCCATTGCTGAGCACCACATGAGGGGAGTGCTGCCTGGATCAATTATTATCCTACCTTTACTGATAATATATTGAGCCTAGTGCTCTCCTCAGCTGCTACTTACAGAGGATGAGAACCTAAATGTTGTGAACACTGACACTTGCACTTTATTATTGATCACCCTCTACAATGATAAAGATTTGCTCTCCTAAAAAAAACTAAAATAAAAATAAAAATAAAAAAAGGTCACAAAAAATTCCACTCAAAATATTAGGCTCTCTTAGGGTGCCTTCACACTGGCGTTTGGTCCCGCAGCGTTTCATCCGCAAACGCAAACGCAAGAAAAACGCAGTCATGACGCAGTGTTACCGCAGCGTCTAGCATACGCATGCAATGTTAGCATGTAGTCGAAAATCGCAGCGCATGTCTGCGTTTGTAATGCGTTCTTATGTGCGTATGCGCATAACCTCCGCATGCGTTTTTAGATGCCATCTGCATTCTTTGTGTTTTTTATCTAGTAGGCACACCTTAAGGCGTGGTTTTAGGGCATCCAACTTGGAGAGCCCGCCCTATTTAAAGAAATGCACGCCCTAATTCACTGCAGACATTTGTATACTCCTTGAAGATGGATCTAGGAATGCAGACTTTCAATGACGAGATGGATAGTTCTTTGCAAATGGCGTTTTGTTTTGCCGTGGCTTGTGAGGAAGATAGGCGAAGATCTATAAGGCAAAGAAGACGTCGGCGATTTTGGCGACATCCCATAGTAGAATTACGAGAGGCCCATGGAGTATACTACGCATTGTATTTGGAACTTCGGGAGAATCCTGAGAAGTTTTATGACTATACACGTATGTGTAAAGAGAGCTTTGATGACCTGCTTCATCGTGTGCGAGGATCCATCACGAGGGAGGACACACAATTGCGCAAATCAATACCTGCTGAAGAACGTCTGTTGGTGACCCTGAGGTATGTTTTATTGCTCATTGTTGGCGTCAGGGTGGGGACGACAGCTAGGCGAAACTAGGCGATCGCCTAGGGCGCCATCTTGTGCAGGGCGCATTCACGCCTGACCGTAGTCCGTAACGGGGCCCCCCCCCCATTAATGACCGTCGCCCGGCCCTGGAGTTACGGGGAGAAGCTGCGGCAGGGAGCGGTGGTCGCCGGCATGTTGTTTGTGGCTGGGGCCCACTAACAGTACAGCCGGTCAATAGAGGTTGAGACTTCTACACAATGGCCGCGGTCTCCAATTAGCCGCGGAAATTTTCTTGAAGTCTCAACTTCCACCGACCGTCTGTACTGTTAGTGTGCGTCGGCCACAAACAATATGGCGGCACCCACCGCTCCCTGACGCATGCCCGCAGATACTCCCCCGTAGGCATCGCCAGTTCTGCAGATGTGCCCTCCGGGCTCCGGCACCCCTGCTCCGCATCCACAGCTCACCCCAATGGTAAGTTATGCTGGGGTCCGGGGTAGGGATGGGGCAATGTACAAAATAGGGGACAATATATAGGGAAGGAGGCTGTGGGGATAGAGACAGAGACAGGGAGGCTGTGGGGATAGAGACAGGGAGGCTGTGGGGAGACAGGGAGGCTGTCAGGATGGAGGGATGCAGTCATGATGGAGGGAGACTGTTGGTATGGAGGAAGGCTGGAGAGAGGCTGGCAGGATGGAGGACCGCTGTAGGGATGGAGGAAGTATGGAGGGAGGCTGTTAGGATGGAGGGACGTTGATGGGAAGGAGGGAGGCTATTTCGATGGAGGAAGGAAGGAAGGAGGCAGTCAGGATGCAGGAAGGATGGAGGAAGACTATCAGGATGGAGGGAGGCTGTCGGAATGGAGGGAAGCTGTTGTGATGTTGTCTATATGGCTGGCAGCCATCTAGATTGCGTATGGCCAGGAGTAGTCTCTATTGTGTATTCTCTATTGTGTATGGCCAGCAGCATTTTTAAATGTGTGTTCTCTATTGTATGGATAGCCAGCAGCAGTCTCCATTGTGTATACGGTCCTCAGCCATCTCTATTGTGTATACAGGTAGCAGCTGTCTCTATTCTGTATTGTATATACAGCTATTGTGTTAATCGTTATACAAAAGAAGTTGCAACACACAATCACCAGTGTTTATTAACTGTTCGTGGGGTGGCGCTTCAACAGGCATTTAGTGGACTATATGCCTGTTGAAGCGCCACTTGTGGTGTGAAACGGCCATCACCTTGGAGAACCCCCCGTCCTCCCACCCGCACCATGTAAGACCACACGAAGAGGGAATAAACACAGTTGATCCTACGCTGTTGCAACTTAATTTATTTTTACATTTTTCTTCATAGACATATTTCGGAGGGGGGGGGGGCGCCGTTTGCCTTACCTGCCTATGGCACCAAAATGCCTTGTCCCGGCACTGGTGGGCGTACTGCCTATACTTTTGTAAATATTAATGTTGCATGGAAAGGGGCCTTTAGAGATTTGTTTTTGTTTATTATCTGCAGATTTCTGGCAACAGGAGAATCGTTATCATCACTCCATTTTCAATTCAGAATAGGACTATCCACGTTGTCTGGTATCATTGTTCAAACCTGTGCAGCAATCTCTGAAGACCTGCGAACAGAATATCTGCCACAGCCAACAATGCAACTGTGGCTGGACAATGCCGCCAGATACAATGAGCTTTGTCAGTTTCCAAACTGTATGGGGGCTGTAGACGGCAAACATGTACGCATATTGAAGCCAGCTGGTAGTGCATCTGAATTTTATAATTATAAAAAATTTTTTTCAACAGTCCTAATGGCTATTGCAGATGCAGATTGTAGATTTGTAGCGGCTGATGTAGGTTCCTTTGGACGTGCTAATGACTCGCAAGCATTCAAAGACTCAGATATGGGCAAACGCTTGTATGAAAGCAAATTTAATTTCCCTCCTCCACAGCCGCTAGCCAACACTACCGGACCACCCATGCCCTTTGTTATTGTTGGGGATGAGGCTTTCCAAATGTCTCCTAACCTTTTAAAACCATACTCTAGCCGTAATTTGGACAATACTAAGAGAATTTTCAACTATCGTCTCACAAGGGCACGTCGGACTGTTGAATGTGCCTTCGGCTTGCTTGCTTCAAAGTGGCGTATTCTTGGTACTGCTATCAAACTTAAAACTGACAGTGTCGATGAGGTGGTTAAAGCTTGTGTAGTGTTGCACAATTTCATCCTTGAAAAAGAAAGACACCGTATACAAGCTGAAGGACATGTTGAGAGCACATTACATGACTACCAAGAACACCCACTTCGTACTACAGTTGAAGTAGCTCAAATGAGGGATATGTACGCGAATTACTTTATGTCTGACAGTGGACGGGTGGACTGGCAGGACCAAATGTTGGAATGACTATGTTGTTGACCTACCATGTAATATTCGTGTCTCCGAAAATAATTTTAAAAATTGACATTGTAATAACAAATTAAATATAGTTTGTATGCCTAAGTTTTCATTAAAAAGGATGTTATGCTTCATATTACAGTTTTGTGCACTTTTCAGTTGAAGCAAAGGTTGGTTCAATTCATAACTCTATTGATCCTCGACATCAACAAGGTTCGGACTTAGAATTAAAACGATGTACTGCATACTTCAAAGTGTACGATGCTGAAAAGTGCAATTTATTGAGTTTTGAAAATGTTATCCTCCCTCGATTGCAGGGACATTGTATTTGACATGGTTAATTCCAGCATTTAGTACATTTCATGTTTTTTTTTATTGAGGTTATGAATAAATAAAATTTGTGGGTTAAAAACTTAAATCATACTTTGTTCCATAATTTTTTTATAACAACTGTGGCCACCATAGTGTTAACTATATACATGTGTTTATTTCAAACACTTTACCTGTTGTAGCAAAATTCAGGTTCATACACTACCAACATTAAGTCCTCGAGGTCCACATACAGTGTACTTTTAAGGATTTACTTGACAGTTGATGGAGAAACCAACTGACACACATAGATCAATTTGAAAACCTTTAATATGTGCGGTCCGCAAGGACTGAATTTGGTCAACTAGAGATCAAGAGTGAAGGAGAACATTCATGGACCTATTGATAAAGCTGTTTCAGCAAAGATTCAAAATTAAAAGGACGGAGCCCTCAAACTATGTTGTGTGATTGTATGTAATGCACAGGTACACTAGAACCATACCATACCTGAAGGCAAAAGATACAGACAACGATGCATCCACCTGTTTAATGTTTAAACAATACACGAAACCTCAAAAAGATTCCACAGTTTCAGAAACAAGAAAAACAGAGGGTTATAAACCATCAAATATTTATTAACAATAGTGCAAACAGAATGTAAGTAAATACGTTGTTTCACAATGTGCTTCATCCAAGACACAGCCCAAACACAATCAAACCATTACAAAGTTGTGTAGGAGACCGTTGAAGAAGGGTCTCCCTGTTGTGTGCGCCTGTTTGTCTGTCCTGCTGGGTTCTGAATAGGGATGGAAGCTGTATCTTCTGAATTTGTGAGGAAATGGAGTATTGGTTGTTGGATAGTAGCATCAAGTTCAGAAAGAGGACTGAAGGTGTGAGCAGTCGATGGAGTTGAAAGAACTGCAGGTGATGATGAAACTCTCGGGGTTGAAAAGATGTGGGATGGGAGAGAGACATTGCCACTTGAGCACACAGATGGTATGGAAAGATCAGAAAATAGTGAAAGATTGTCTGGTGAGGAGGGGGGTGGTTGTGCTTCGTTGAATTTCTTGGGACGACCTTTTTTTTTAAGGGTAGTGACTGTGGCTGACACTCTATCTTTCTGCATTGTGGAATCTTTTTTTTTTCCTGGACCTCGCCCACGTTTTGTGGACGGAATACTTTGCCTGCTGGACTCTGTACCTTGTATGTTCTTCTGCCTTTTAGCCTGGGATCGGATACCACTTTCTGAAACTTTGTCAATTTTTTTATCTTTCAGAACATGTGCTCCAGGTACACTCGAAGTTGTAAATGTGTCATGAGTCAGTGATGCGCCAACACAGACATTGGCCAAGGTAGCATGCTGTGATGCAGAACTACTCAACATTGTTGATTGATTTTGCAGTGTTGCAGCTGTACAAACATTTAAAACTTCATCTGTGGGTGTTGCTGATGGCACTGTCTCTAAAGTCTGCAATACTGGTTGTGATGGAGTCTGTATTAAAGTAATGCTTGGTGCTACATGCCCTTGTGCTGCGGCTGCTGTGACCAAAGTGCTGTAATTAGGTATGGGAGGCATAGGCGATGTAATGTCCAAAGGCGGTGGGGCTGGTGCCGTACTCACATTGGGTCTACTTTGAAAACTCCTTGGTTGCCTAAGATTCCATTCTTGTCTGCTTTGACTTCGGATATTTCCAGTAAGTGGTCGACTGTAATATACTGACTGGGAGTCAATTTCAGCTTGCTGTATGGCCTGACTGTAAGCATCCTGGCAAGCATTCATAACATACATCTGTAGTTCAGGAGACAGGTTTTCCGTGACATTACGCTCAATGCATGAAAAATAATGTCTAGCCGGTCTACTAAGTTGTAAATCTAGGCGTTCAATCCGGTTCAACACTTCGTTAAATTTGCTTTCTACACGATTGAACCCCTGGTCAATTTTCTCACCTAGCACACGCATCCTTTCCTGAAATATAGAACTCAAATGGATGAATTCTGGCATTACAGACCTGTCCCAAGCCCTCTGCCGCTGACGTGTAGTGCCTACATAACCAGTAGCTGAGGTCTGGGAAAGGGGAAAACCTGTTGCTCCAACTACTGGTTCTCCAGACTGTGATGAGTGAGTGGTTGATTCACTATAGTTGGGATTTTGAGATAGTCCAGACTGGTCGGTGGCCTGTACACGCTGGCCTGCTTCCACATCGCCTGACGGTCGATTCAATGATGCATCTTCAGCGGTGCTGCACCATGTTCTGATTAGATGAAACAAAGAATGTGTTACATAGTTTACAATTTCAATATTATTTATACCCCTTTCCACCTAAATATTAAGGGGTGGGGGATATAGGTATATTTGGGTCTGCAAGGGGATTGAGGAGATATTGGGGAACGCATGGGAATTGTAAATGTTTAGGTTTACATGATGGCCACATTCTACAACCACAGAATATTACACATATTGCATCTTTGTAGAACACAGTCCAATACAATGGTGCCTTATTCTTGGTGAAAGAGGGACCTTGAATGTAACAAAATACTAAAAGTGTGGCAAATTATACACATTTTTAAAGAAAATATAATTTAACAAATATACTTACGCCCGCTGCCTCATTGCTGGTCTAAGGAATGACAGCATTCGATGATAAATATACTTTCGCAACTTTGGGGCACCACCGCTTCTCACTCGTTGCTCCTCTCTCAGATCTTTGTTGAACCTGTCCTTCATGGAGCGCCAACGAATTTTAATTTTCTTCACTGTATAAAATTTAGGAAAAACTGTAACAAAAAACATGACAGCATACTAGTAGTTATTTTCTAATTAAATTTAATTTGTACCAAAATCTCGGCGTTCAGAGGGTGTGCCATTGTTCCAACCCGCCCAAGTTCCTCTTGCGACTTGTTCCCAAAGACGACGGGTTAGTAAAGAGTCTGAATGCTGACGCTCACGTGGATCCCAGAGTGCTGGCCGCTCTTGCACCAGCGGAATCAAAGTGTCGTTATCAATTAATGGTGATCCAGATTCTTCCTATTCCGGTATAATAAACACTTTAGCCACATGTATAAAATAAAAATTAAGTTGATTAACCCAAAAAATATACGTTACTTACTTGCGTTGTTTGTTGAGAAGCAGTATTTTGTCTACGCTCTGCTACATCACTTTCATTGGACGCTTCGTCTTCTACCTCACTGCTCTGACCCTGTGAAAAAAGAGAGTTAAGTGACAGTACAGATAATGACCGAAACATTAACAAATAAACCCCAAAAAAGGGAGCACACACTTACTTCCGAATAAAAACCAGTAGGTTCCTCAAAATCTTCATTGGACGACATTTTGTCAGCACAGCAGGGTCCCAGCAGAACTGCAGATTGCAAGCAGCCCAGCCGAGTCACAGAAACGCACGTGATGTCTGAATGACACTGTCAAAGGAAATAAAGGAGACGTGTACATAGCATTACATGAGTTTTTAAGGTAAAAATGATTGTCCTGCAAAAGGTTAAGAACACATTGCTGTAATAAAAATAAAAAAAGGTTGAGCACTTGAAGTCATGTTATCTCTCACCAAGAAGCAACAATGATCCAGGAAGAAGTATTCGGACAGAGAAGACCAGCACAGTCAAAGCAGCACAGCCTAGTCCCAGCAGCACAGCAGATTGGATTTTGAGCAGCAGAGTTCCAGCAGACCTGCAGAGCCCCAGCACCTCACGAGATGTCAGATTGACAATTATACTGTATGAGTAAATAAATGACACGTGTATATAGCATTACATACGTTGTGGTGGGGAAAGTAATTGACATGCAAAAGTGAACACATTGCTGTAAGAAAAAAAAAAAAAAAAAAAAGGAACACTTGAAGTAATTTGCTCTCTCACCAAACAGCAACAGCTAAGCTGAGTAGGAGCCAGTGACAGCAGCCCAACACAATATCAGCTACACAGTCCCAGCAGGATAGAAATCACCGCACAGAACTGCACAGTACCCGCTCCACAGCAGAGTTGAAATCTTTGACCAAGTAATTACCTGTTGAAGAACAAAGAAATCGAAATGTTAAGAATGAAGAGGTTGAGCATATCAAAAGAGCGTGGATTTATGAAATTCCGAAAGGACAACAGTGCATTGCAGCTATACATTTTTCACACAATGGTTGTCATGTTGGGTCTCACCAATAAGCAACATTGAGGACGAGGATCAATGGTTAAGAAAATCACAGCGAGACACCAGACAACACAACAACGATGAAGGATGGCCAAAAGAAATAGTCACGTCGATGGGATTACATGCATGCTGTTGATGGATACAAAAGACATGTTAATAACAGGGTTTCGAGATATCAACATCAAAGCCATAGCAATTCATGCCACGATACAGTATCCATGGCAACAAAAATAATGTACATGGCATTGCAAATCATGCCCCTCTACATTACCCATGGCAACAACAGCACTGTACAAGGCATTGCTAGACATGAACCTGCAAAGGAAGCATGGCAACAACACTGTACAAGGCATTTCTAGACATGAACCTGCAAAGGAAGCATGGTAACAACACTGTACAAGGCATTGCTAGACATGAACCTGCAAAGGAAGCATGGCAACAACACTGTACAAGGCATTGCTAGACATGAACCTGCAAAGCTAGCATGGCAACAACACTGTACAAGGCATTGCTAGACATGAACCTGCAAAGGAAGCATGGCAACAACACTGTACAAGGCATTGCTAGACATGAACCTGCAAAGCCAGCATGGCAACAACACTGTACAAGGCATTGCTAGACATGAACCTGCAAAGCAGCATGGCAACAACACTGTACAAGGCATTGCTAGACATGAACCTGCAAAGCCAGCATGGCAACAACACTGTAACAGGACATTGCTAGACATGAACACTGCAAAGCCAGCATGGCAACATCGAACCTGTCAAGGCATTGCTAACAATGAACCTGCATAAGCAGCATGGCAACAAACACTGTACAAGGCATTGCTAGACATGGAACCTGCAAAGAAGCATGGCAACAACACTGTACAAGGCATTGCTAGACATGAACCTGCAAAGCCAGCATGGCAACAACACTGTACAAGGCATTGCTAGACATGAACTGCAAAGCCAGCATGGCAACAACACTGTACAAGGCATTGCTAGACATGAACCTGCAAATGCAGCATGAAAAACCTGTACAAAGGCATTGCTAGACATGAACCTGCAAAGAAGCATGCAACAACACTGAACAAGCATTGCTAGACATGAACCTGCAAAGCCAGCATGGCAACAACACTGTACAAGGCATTGCTAAGAACATGCAACAACATGTCAGCAGCAAATGCGCAAAGAGCATGGCAACAACACTGTACAAGGCATTGCTAGACATGAACCTGCAAAGGAGCATGGCAACAACACTGTACAAGGCATTGCTAGACATGAACCTGCAAAGCAGCATGGCAACAACACTGTACAAGCATTGCTAGAACATGAACCTGCAAAGCCAGCATGGCAACAACACTGTACAAGCATTGCTAGACATGAACCTGCAAAGCCAGCATGGCAACAACACTGTACAAGGCATTGCTAGACATGAACCTGCAAAGCCAGCATGGCAACAACACTGTACAAGGCATTGCTAGACATGAACCTGCAAAGCCAGCATGGCAACAACACTGTACAAGGCATTGCTAGACATGAACGCTGCAAACGCAAGCATGGCAACACACTGTACAAGCGCATTGCTAGACATGAACCTGCAAAGAAGCATGGCAACAACACTGTACAAGCATTGCTAGACAAACTGAAAGGCTGCAAGACAAGCCTAGCATGAGCAAGCAACACACACTGTCAAGCAGGCATTGCTAGACATGAACCTGCAAAAGCAGGCATGGCAACAACACTGACAAGAGCATTGCTAACATGAACCTCAAAGCCAGCATGGACAGACAACACTGTAACAAGGCATTGCTAGACATGAACCTGCAAAGGCAGCATGGCACAACACTGTAAAGGCATTGCTAGACATGAACCTGCAAAGCTAGCATGGCAACAACACTGTACAAGGCATTGCTAGACATGAACCTGCAAGCACATGGCAATCAACACTGTACAAGGCATTGCTAGACATGAACCTGCAAAGCAGCATGGCAACAACACTGTACAAGGCATTGCTAGACATGAACCTGCAAAGCAGCATGGCAACAACACTGTACAAGGCATTGCTAGACATGAACCTGCAAAGCAGCATGGCAACAACACTGTACAAGGCATTGCTAGACATGAACCTGCAAGCAGCAGCAACACTGTACAAGCATGTAGATGAACAAAGTGCACAAACTGTACAGCATGCTAATGAACTCAAAGCAGCAACAACACTTACAGCATGTACATGAACTGCAAGCTGCAACATGTCAGCTTGACAGAACTCAAAGAAGGCAACATTAACATGTAACTACGCAAGCCTCAAAACAACAGCTGCTAAAACGCAGAGCAGAAAACTTACAAGCATTGAGACTGCAAAGAAGCATGGCAACAACACTGTACAAGCATTGCTAGACATGAACCTGCAAAGCCAGCATGGCAACAACACTGTACAAGGCATTGCTAGACATGAACCTGCAAGCGAGCATGGCAACAACACTGTACAAGGCATTGCTAGACATGAACCTGCAAAGCCAGCATGGCAACAACACTGTACAAGGCATTGCTAGACATGAACCTGCAAAGCCAGCATGGCAACAACACTGTACAAGGCATTGCTAGACATGAACCTGCAAAGCAAGCATGGCAACAACACTGTACAAGGCATTGCTAGACATGAACCTGCAAAGGAAGCATGGCAACAACACTGTACAAGGCATTGCTAGACATGAACCTGCAAAGCCAGCATGGCAACAACACTGTACAAGGCATTGCTAGACATGAACCTGCAAAGGAAGCATGGCAACAACACTGTACAAGGCATTGCTAGACATGAACCTGCAAAGGAAGCATGGCAACAACACTGTACAAGGCATTGCTAGACATGAACCTGCAAAGGAAGCATGGCAACAACACTGTACAAGGCATTGCTAGACATGAACCTGCAAAGCCAGCATGGCAACAACACTGTACAAGGCATTGCTAGACATGAACCTGCAAAGCCAGCATGGCAACAACACTGTACAAGGCATTGCTAGACATGAACCTGCAAAGGAAGCATGGCAACAACACTGTACAAGGCATTGCTAGACATGAACCTGCAAAGGCAGCATGGCAACACTGTACATGGCATAGCTTCACATGAGCCCCAAAAGTAACCATGTCAACAAATGACACCTAATTAACCATGGCAACAACATGTAAACCGATGTAAAACTACAGGCTATAATTGCATTATGTAGCAAACAGAGCAGCATGACTAGTACTTGGAACCAGGCCCAAAGACACATCTCAAATACACTGCCACCCAAACAAACAAGCAGGAACAAAACAGACCTACAACCACACTACTTGAGAGACAGAGCAGCCAAGAGACAACAATGAACAGAGACACCAACACAAACTAACTACACCAAGTCACAGACAGAAAGACAGTCACATGCAGCAAGAGACAGACACCAAGGGATAGACTGTGAATTTACACAGAGTGACAGTGAGACATATAGAACTTGAAAAAGACACAAGAGACAAATGGAGTTGGAGGCAGACAAACAAGACAGACAGTTCAGCATTACTTACATTCCATGTTCTGTGAAGACACCATCCTCGTTCTCAGGCCTTCGGACGTCCACTGTGAATGACACACCCATTGTGAATTGGGCGTGGAAATGGGAGTAACTTTATACTGTCTCATGGACATGCGCACTTTGACGTACGCATGCGTATCTTTGTATGCCATACGCTTGGCATTGCGTACTCATTGAAAGTCATGCATGGATCGTCAGCAATCATCCGCATGCGGACATCAGCGTATTTTTCAAAGACCTAAAAATGCAACATGTAGCGTTCGCCGGGAGGGTAAACAAACCTCAAACATGCGCGGACGCGGCCATACTGATGCCTACTCATTATCATGCGTACGCAATGTTAAATATAGGTCCGCAATCCGCATGCGGATTTATAAAAGCAAGTACGCTGATGTACGCTGCGGGACCAAACGCCAGTGTGAAGGCACCCTTAATTGGATGTTTTAAGGACATTATAAGCTTCCGGGACTTCATAGCTGCTGCCACACCTGGCACTGTTTCCAAAATTCCCACCCAGCAGATGTCAAAACACCTGCACACTCCACAAAGCTTAAAAATTGATTTAAAGCTCAATAAAAATTCTACAGCTTGATACAAGCCAGTAGATGCTTTGGCAGGAGCACTGCTAATCATAACGTTATGTGTTGTTCCCAGCCAACGGGTGTTCTGCGAGTGTTTTGGCCCCAAACAATTAGGAAAAGATTTAGTGCCATTTCAAATTTTAAACTGCTTTTCCAAACAAACCTGTGTTTGGTGATTTTTTTTTTGCTGAAGTACTTGGGTTTCCAATCTCAAACAAAATCTCTAATTTTAGTGCTGAATTTAAAACTGGCGAACCTGTTTCGGGAAAGTTCGCCCATCTCTAGTGGGAGATGGAGACACTATATTACAGCTAGTATGATGAAGGCGCTGCTCGTCCTCCTCGTTTTCTCTTCACCCATATATATATATATATATATATATATATATATATATATATATATATATATATGCACAGTATATATATATATATATATATATATATATATAGAAAACCAAGAAAAACGAAAAAGCACAGCAGTATATAGCGGGTGCAAGGCCCTCCTACCACTTCACTGGTTGTTATTTAGGATGAAAAAATGAAGGGCAGCACTTCCTTTAGTGTATCCATGTGGGTTTATTTTGTCCTAGGACTGCGACGTTTCGGCACACAGCCTTCCTCTAGCAGTGACAAACATTTCTAGTGCTCACATATATATAGCTCCCATACAAGGGGCTTACAATAATCTAATTAGTAGAAAATAGTGTAAATAGTCATATATATATACAATTCCATAACTTGTGCATGGTGATCTGTGAATCATAAAGTGCATATAGTGATATTATACAGCCAAGCATCCATACTGTAACCAATATCTCATATTTCATATTAATTAGTGATTACATGTACAGATGTTACTTATCTGCTCATTAGAAGACCCCACGTTGCAACCATGTACCGCCATTTCCGCCATTTCACTTTCGGCGTTCTCCTCATTCCAATGCGCATGCTCCATGTGAATACTTCAGTCCCATCTAGATCTCGTACCTAGTCCCAGATCCCGCGCATGTGTATTGCGAGTCGGGACTTCCCATACACCCACTGCAGCTGCGCAATGGTGCAGATGAAGTCACTACTCCTAACTTCATTCACGCGCCTGCGCTCTCTACTCCGTTATTCTCGGGCGCCATCTTTGCTTTCTAGCGATTGCGCAGTGATAATGGCACTCGTTCATGGAACTTGTGCTCATATACCTAATATTTAGGAGAGTTACGGCGCATATTAACTGCTACTCATATAGTGAAGTGGGGAATATAGAATCTTGTATATATCTAATTATCTATCTTATGAAAATTGCCCAAATCACTTTAGTATTATACCACCAGTGTATACATTAGGCAATTATAATATACAGAGATGTTCTATGTCCTATAAGGAAACACTTTCATGGTCTATATTTAAGTCACCGCCCTGGTGGGCTTTGACAGTTAAGTACGTTCTCCACATACAAATAACTACAAAGTGTTATCCTGTTTAAGTGACCAGACCATGTTTCAACCAGATACTTTATACCTAGAGGTGATCCATGTCTTATAAGGAGATCCTTTCACGGTCTATACTAAAGTCACCGCCCTGGTGGGCTTTGACAGTTAAGTATGTTTTCCACATACAAATAACCACACGGTGTTATCCTGTTTAAGTGACCAGACCATGTTACTACCAGATACTTTATATATACAGGTGATCCATGTCTTATAAGAAGAACCTTTCACGGTCTATACTAAAGTCACCGCCCTGGTGGGCTTTGACAGTTAAGTACGTTTTCCACATACAAATAAACCACAGAGTGTTATCCTGTTTAGGTGACCAGACCATGTTTCTACCAGAGACTTTATATACACAAGGACTTGTTCATAACAATTATACTTTATTCAGTTTCTCCTTATACAAGGGTACTAATACTGACAGGACATCGGATATCACACTGGATAACAATTGCAATTGGAATGACTTGTGTACAGACAAGTTGCAGCTTGTGGAGTCCTCTGTACAGATCTGCAAAATAAGAAATAAAATATTTTTCAGTAAAAAAATTTTTTTAAAAACATTATTTCAAAAGATTTACAAGTTCCTACTCTCGTCTGATGTTTATCTAACTACAGTAGTGGTTGATGAGAGTTTAATATCAGGGATTCATATTTTATAACAGGCTCTGTATCTTATAGTCCACGTTTAGACCGTTCGGTCGTAATGTATTGAGTCTATGGATCCATTCCATTTCTCTTTTTAACAGCAATTTCTGTCGATCACCTCCCCGTCTTTGTATGGGAATTGCGTCTATCAGACGAAACCTCAGATCTTTTTCCGTATGTCCCATTTCCACAAAGTGTTTGGGGATCGGTAGATCCTTCCTTTTCTTTTTTATGGTATGTCGGTGATGGGCAATACGTGTCTTAAAATCCCACGTTGTCTCACCGACATACCACAAAGAACAAGGACATTCGATGAGGTAAACAACATAGTCAGACGAACAGGTCAAAAATTGTTTGATTTCAAATCTCTGCCCTGTTTTTGGATGTACAAAGTGTGAGCCTTTATTCATCAGCCTACAATTAATACATGAGAGGCAGGGGTAACACCCCACTCTCTTAGCCCCTGTCAAATACATTTGTCCATCCTTTTTTATAGGACCAATGTCTGAACGTATCAATTTGTCCCTCAGACATTGGTTTCGTCTATAAGAAAAAAGTGGCGGTTCGTTAAACTCTTTTACATGAGGTAAACATCTCCCCAACATCCTCCAATGTTTGCGTATTATATTCGCAACTTCTCTACTCTCTTCGCTGTAAGTGGAAACAAATGGCACTCTTTTCAGTTGTTTCTTATTGTTTTTCTCCGCCAAAACATCTAACCTGGCCAATTTCAGCACTTTTTCTTTCTGTTCTCCCAATAGTTTTTTTGGGTATCCCCTTGCATAGAATTTATTCATCATTACTCCTAGTGCTGTTTCTTGTTCTTTCTCATCACTTACTATTTTTTTCACTCTTGTCATTTGGCTAAAAGGGATAGATTTGATGGTGTTTTTTGGGTGCTGGCTAGTATAGTGTAACAGGTCATTTCTATCTGTTTCCTTTACATACAATTTCGTTGTAAATTCATCATCCTGATATAGAACCTGTACATCCAAAAATTGTATGGAGGATTTAGACCACACTAGGGTGAACTTAATTGTCTCATCTATATTATTTAGGTAATCATGGAAGCAATGCAATGCATCCTCTGTTCCTGTCCATATGAGGAAGACATCGTCTATGTATCTCCACCATGTAGCTACCTCCTCATAATGGTGGGACACATAGACGAAGTCCTCCTCAATTACCCGCATAACAATATTGGCATAGGCTGGGGCCATATTGGCCCCCATTGCTGTACCTCTGCATTGTAGGAAATAATCATCCCCAAATAGGAAATAATTATTTCGCAAAACCAATTCCAGAAGGTCCAGTACTAACTGACAGGCATTTTTGGAAAACTCTGTTTCCTTTAGTTTTTTCTTTATGGCAGCCAGGCCTCGTTCATTATCTATGGAAGTATAAAGCGAGACGACATCAAAAGATGCCAAAATCACTTCCCCACTTACTGACAGGGAATTCAATTTACGTAAAAAATCTCCTGTATCTCTCACATATGAGTCAGCTTCTCTTGCTATAGGGTTCAATACCCTATCAAGGAACACTCCTATGTTTGAGAGAATAGAATTTGTACCTGAGACTATTGGACGACCCGGTGGGTCCACCAGAGACTTATGGATTTTTGGGAGCACATATAATACAGGTGTTGTAGGATATTGTATTGTCATAAAATCAAGGAGATCCTGATCAATCAAACCCTCATGTAATGCCTTTTTCAGGACTGCCTCGATTTTATGTGCTATGTCAAACTTGGGATCCCTATCCAGTCTCTGGTAGACCCCCGGGTCATCCAACTGTCTCTTGATCTCTTTAATATACATGGCCCTGTCCATGACCACAACAGCTCCTCCTTTGTCTGCTTTTTTAACTATAATGCTATCGTCACGAACAAGGTCATTAAGAGCTGTTACTTCCTCTGTCTTAATATTGGGCTTCCTAAATACTTTGATCTTTTTATTTTTCAATACATCAACCTCTTTACTAACAGCTGTAATAAATGAATCAATCACATTTGAATTAACTGGAGGTATGAATTTACTCTTTTTCCTCATACCCAGGCTCCCCATATCAAAATCACATGTCATTACTCTAGCCTTATTCTCTTTAGTACTGAACCACTCCTTCAACTTTAATGATCTGAAAAAATACTGCAGGTCTAGTGACAGTTGAAAAAAATCAGTATGTGTATTTGGACCAAAGCCCAAGCCCTTATTTAGAACAGATTTTTGCATCTCAGTTAATACCTTACTGGACAAGTTCACCACTAAGTCCTCTTTCAATTTTTCAATGGGGGTTTCCTCTGTTGTTTCTGTTTTCCCCGCTTGTCTTTTTTGTTGCCGGTGGTGTCTCCTTCCTCCTCTTCTTTTCCTCCGTTTTTCTTTAGATCTATATCTATGAACAAAGTCCATTATAGGATATATCTTTCCACATGCACAAAAAAGATTAGACCTTTTACCACCTGTATTCCGCCATTTCCCCACACCCTCTCGCTGCCAATTGTATATGTTTCCACTCGAGTAGTCCTCTGTGTCTCTCAACCACTTTCTCCTTTTTCCCTCCTCCAGGTCCAATCGTAGTTTGGTAATGCGTGTATTAACCTGTTCCCTGAACTTCGCCATTTCCTCCTCCTTCAGAATGTCCTGTAATTTAGTATCTACATTTTCTTGTTCTATCAGAATTCTCTTTAAATCATGTTGTAAAAAGTCAATATTGACCAACAGAAGATCCATCCCATACTTATTTGAAATTTTGCAAAACTGGGAACAGAAAAATGAATCCCCAAACATCAAATTTGGTCTCACATTAGATCTCAAGCCTCGTGGTATCATTTTTGCCTTATAGTATTCTGACATAGTGGATAAATGCAGTTGTACTGTCAAAACTTTCCTAGCTAAGTTTTCATATTTCTGTTTCAGGTCTGTAGTAGAAGGAATACTTAAAAAAACTGCATCCACATCAATACCCTTGAATATACGATCCTCATCTTCCACTGTGTAGCTCAAAGTCCCAGGTTCATAGTTATTCTCCATAACCCACTTCAATTAATGACCAAAAAATAAACAATAACAGTGCAATGTTTCGTGAGAAAAAATTAGAAAACCAAGAAAAACGAAAAAGCACAGCAGTATATAGCGGGTGCAAGGCCCTCCTACCACTTCACTGGTTGTTATTTAGGATGAAAAAATGAAGGGCAGCACTTCCTTTAGTGTATCCATGTGGGTTTATTTTGTCCTAGGACTGCGACGTTTCGGCACACAGCCTTCCTCTAGCAGTGACAAACATTTCTAGTGCTCACATATATATAGCTCCCATACAAGGGGCTTACAATAATCTAATTAGTAGAAAATAGTGTAAATAGTCATATATATATACAATTCCATAACTTGTGCATGGTGATCTGTGAATCATAAAGTGCATATAGTGATATTATACAGCCAAGCATCCATACTGTAACCAATATCATATTTCATATTAATTAGTGATTACATGTACAGATGTTACTTATCTGCTCATTAGAAGACCCCACGTTGCAACCATGTACCGCCATTTCCGCCATTTCACTTTCGGCGTTCTCCTCATTCCAATGCGCATGCTCCATGTGAATACTTCAGTCCCATCTAGATCTCGTACCTAGTCCCAGATCCCGCGCATGTGTATTGCGAGTCGGGACTTCCCATACACCCACTGCAGCTGCGCAATGGTGCAGATGAAGTCACTACTCCTAACTTCATTCACGCGCCTGCGCTCTCTACTCCGTTATTCTCGGGCGCCATCTTTGCTTTCTAGCGATTGCGCAGTGACTTTTACAACATGATTTAAAGAGAATTCTGATAGAACAAGAAAATGTAGATACTAAATTACAGGACATTCTGAAGGAGGAGGAAATGGCGAAGTTCAGGGAACAGGTTAATACACGCATTACCAAACTACGATTGGACCTGGAGGAGGGAAAAAGGAGAAAGTGGTTGAGAGACACAGAGGACTACTCGAGTGGAAACATATACAATTGGCAGCGAGAGGGTGTGGGGAAATGGCGGAATACAGGTGGTAAAAGGTCTAATCTTTTTTGTGCATGTGGAAAGATATATCCTATAATGGACTTTGTTCATAGATATAGATCTAAAGAAAAACGGAGGAAAAGAAGAGGAGGAAGGAGACACCACCGGCAACAAAAAAGACAAGCGGGGAAAACAGAAACAACAGAGGAAACCCCCATTGAAAAATTGAAAGAGGACTTAGTGGTGAACTTGTCCAGTAAGGTATTAACTGAGATGCAAAAATCTGTTCTAAATAAGGGCTTGGGCTTTGGTCCAAATACACATACTGATTTTTTTCAACTGTCACTAGACCTGCAGTATTTTTTCAGATCATTAAAGTTGAAGGAGTGGTTCAGTACTAAAGAGAATAAGGCTAGAGTAATGACATGTGATTTTGATATGGGGAGCCTGGGTATGAGGAAAAAGAGTATATTCATACCTCCAGTTAATTCAAATGTGATTGATTCATTTATTACAGCTGTTAGTAAAGAGGTTGATGTATTGAAAAATAAAAAGATCAAAGTATTTAGGAAGCCCAATATTAAGACAGAGGAAGTAACAGCTCTTAATGACCTTGTTCGTGACGATAGCATTATAGTTAAAAAAGCAGACAAAGGAGGAGCTGTTGTGGTCATGGACAGGGCCATGTATATTAAAGAGATCAAGAGACAGTTGGATGACCCGGGGGTCTACCAGAGACTGGATAGGGATCCCAAGTTTGACATAGCACATAAAATCGAGGCAGTCCTGAAAAAGGCATTACATGAGGGTTTGATTGATCAGGATCTCCTTGATTTTATGACAATACAATATCCTACAACACCTGTATTATATGTGCTCCCAAAAATCCATAAGTCTCTGGTGGACCCACCGGGTCGTCCAATAGTCTCAGGTACAAATTCTATTCTCTCAAACATAGGAGTGTTCCTTGATAGGGTATTGAACCCTATAGCAAGAGAAGCTGACTCATATGTGAGAGATACAGGAGATTTTTTACGTAAATTGAATTCCCTGTCAGTAAGTGGGGAAGTGATTTTGGCATCTTTTGATGTCGTCTCGCTTTATACTTCCATAGATAATGAACGAGGCCTGGCTGCCATAAAGAAAAAACTAAAGGAAACAGAGTTTTCCAAAAATGCCTGTCAGTTAGTACTGGACCTTCTGGAATTGGTTTTGCGAAATAATTATTTCCTATTTGGGGATGATTATTTCCTACAATGCAGAGGTACAGCAATGGGGGCCAATATGGCCCCAGCCTATGCCAATATTGTTATGCGGGTAATTGAGGAGGACTTCGTCTATGTGTCCCACCATTATGAGGAGGTAGCTACATGGTGGAGATACATAGACGATGTCTTCCTCATATGGACAGGAACAGAGGATGCATTGCATTGCTTCCATGATTACCTAAATAATATAGATGAGACAATTAAGTTCACCCTAGTGTGGTCTAAATCCTCCATACAATTTTTGGATGTACAGGTTCTATATCAGGATGATGAATTTACAACGAAATTGTATGTAAAGGAAACAGATAGAAATGACCTGTTACACTATACTAGCCAGCACCCAAAAAACACCATCAAATCTATCCCTTTTAGCCAAATGACAAGAGTGAAAAAAATAGTAAGTGATGAGAAAGAACAAGAAACAGCACTAGGAGTAATGATGAATAAATTCTATGCAAGGGGATACCCAAAAAAACTATTGGGAGAACAGAAAGAAAAAGTGCTGAAATTGGCCAGGTTAGATGTTTTGGCGGAGAAAAACAATAAGAAACAACTGAAAAGAGTGCCATTTGTTTCCACTTACAGCGAAGAGAGTAGAGAAGTTGCGAATATAATACGCAAACATTGGAGGATGTTGGGGAGATGTTTACCTCATGTAAAAGAGTTTAACGAACCGCCACTTTTTTCTTATAGACGAAACCAATGTCTGAGGGACAAATTGATACGTTCAGACATTGGTCCTATAAAAAAGGATGGACAAATGTATTTGACAGGGGCTAAGAGAGTGGGGTGTTACCCCTGCCTCTCATGTATTAATTGTAGGCTGATGAATAAAGGCTCACACTTTGTACATCCAAAAACAGGGCAGAGATTTGAAATCAAACAATTTTTGACCTGTTCGTCTGACTATGTTGTTTACCTCATCGAATGTCCTTGTTCTTTGTGGTATGTCGGTGAGACAACGTGGGATTTTAAGACACGTATTGCCCATCACCGACATACCATAAAAAAGAAAAGGAAGGATCTACCGATCCCCAAACACTTTGTGGAAATGGGACATACGGAAAAAGATCTGAGGTTTCGTCTGATAGACGCAATTCCCATACAAAGACGGGGAGGTGATCGACAGAAATTGCTGTTAAAAAGAGAAATGGAA